>QFET01002524.1:0-19835 GCA_003316355.1 Tuber calosporum
ATCTCTTGCATTTTGGCAATTACTGAGTCTGTGCCCAGGTCTGGCGCATCCTAGGCATAGGTTGTTGTCCCTTCTTCTGGTGAACTCTGCTCGTAAGAGGTTTAGGCGTGGACGCAGTCTGGTAGCATCCAGGTCCATTGGGTCGCCTCGGGTTTCCATAGTCTTGCCCGACTTCCAGGTTCCGTTATTGTTCCTGGGCGTTTCCTGTTGTTGGATGAAGGTACTGTTGTTTCCTTGAAGGTGCTTGATCATGTTGATCCGGTTTTCTTTTTCGATTGCCCTGGCTGCAAGGGCATCGACATTTGCGGCTACCATGTGGTCCGCTGCCCATGGGTCCTGGAGCGTTCGGTTAATTCCTTTAAGGAATTGGCGTCTTAGTGTACCATCATCCTCATTCGCCTCTGTAGCTGTGAGGCGAAAGTCAGTCCAGTATTCCATGACTGGTTCCTTACCTTGCCTCAGGCGGTCGAGTTTTGTCCTAGCTGCATTTTCTGCATCCACATCCCCAAACTGGTCTTTGAGGGCTGTAGTGAAATCTTCATATGTAGTCCATGTCTCCGGCTTGCGTCCTTCTGCAAATGAGGTTATCCAGCTTGCTGCTGCATCGCTTAACAAGCTTTTGACGTAGGTGATGCATTCCGTATGTCATGTTTCTTGTGTCGCTTCAAAGTATAGTTGGCATTGCACTAAGATGGTTCGTAGTTTGGTCCTTGTTCCTGAGAAGGTAGGAGGTTTCTCGACTTTGATCCGGTTGTTGGTTGTTTCTCGCTGGTTGTTTATCAGAGTCAGGATCTCTTGGAACTGTGCAGTTGTAAATCCTGCTAGTTGAATTCCTGCTCCTCCACCGGCAATTGCTGGTCCCAGTGCTGACATCCTTTCAGGTCTTGGGGTTTCTGGTTCCAGAGATCCTGTTGGTGAGGCCGGCTTAGGGGTCACCGGACTTGTAGTTCTTTCTGACTGGCTTCTGGATAGGTTTGTGCTAATTGCTTCTTCAAGTGCCGGGCCAAGTGTTGAGGTATTGATTTCGCCATCAGTAAGGTCGATGTCGTTGTCTGTAGAGTCTGCCGTTTTGTAGTTGGGTGTTGCTTCGGTGACGCAACCAAATGTTACGATCCTATGCGGTAAGCTGGTTCTGCAACAGGTAACTACTTCTCTTTGGGTTGGATGAATATGACCGGGCCTTTGTTGTGGTCGGGTATAGGGCGTGGCGCTAATCTCAGCCACCAGGCTAAGTCTACTATTGCAACGAGTAGTACTAGGCGGAGTTCCACTATTGCGCTTAGGCCTATGCCTACGTTGTCTTGATAGCTGAACCCTATGGTTCCTATCGCACAATGCCAATAGGAAATGGAACGGTAAAGAGTTAAAGTAATTATATAGGAAAGAACTTAGATGGTTGCTTGAAGAGTCCTAAATACAGGTCGCCTCGAGGTCCTTATATAGGCACTCTTCCCTCAACCCTAACCCTGGTGACTCATACCTGTGAGTCACACGACCTCTATGACTCATAGTGAGTCATAGTATGAAATCCATCAGCTGACTCCTCTGAGTCAACTGTGCAGCGCGCCAACCAATCATAACTCATATTATAATTCATGTGCCCTAAAGTGGTCACATGCGTGAAACCCATGACTCATAGTGTGAGTCATGTGCGAAAATCATTACAACATATGACTCACAAATGTGAGTCATGCGCACGATCAACCAATTACAACATAACAATGATTGCACAAGTGTGCATCATGTGAAACCCCATGACTTCTAATGAGTCATAGTGCGAAATATAACAACCTTGTGACTCACAACTATGAGTCATGTGAAATTCTGCCTTGCTTAGTCACCAATCATGACATTTATTGTTGATCTTTCTCCTTATATATACTAAATCTACAATTGAACTATTACTCTGATTGAAGTGTTCAGCACTCCATCAGAGTGCCACCTTCTGTGACTGTTGTTTAACATGTTTTTAAGAGGTAGAAACCATAGGACAACTACAGTAGATTACTTGTTATGATTTGTTTTTTTTTGTTTTTTTTAAGACTAAAGTCCTTGGTGATAATATATGACAGGATAATGAAGTAGAACAATGTAGTAGAGATTTAAAAATAGTGACAACTTCATTATTGCAAAAGCAAATAGAACCAAAATAAAGTGTATAATAGAGAGAGAGTAGAAGAACCTGTTCAAGAAAGAGGGGTGAAAACAAAAGTAAGAAATATGTGAAAAAACTAGCTAAAGCAAGTAAATTTTGGAGAAAAAGAGACAAAAAGGAACGATTTTTTCTTTTTTTAAGATTTAGGATCTCATAAAACTATGCGAAATATGGTTATGGGTAATTATTAGTTGATAGAAGTAGCTAGAGGAATAATTGAAAGTAGTTGTGGAAAGCAGCTAGGTGGGGAAGTAGATAAGTTATGAGAGAATCCAACTATATCACTGTTACTAATAAATATAACACTTTTGGGGGAGGAGGAAGAGTGAACTAGTAAAGAGGACAGTAATGTGAAAACATAATAATAGAATATCGATAGATGCAGGGAGCTTTAACCTGTACTTCCTTTATACCTTCCAATGGCCAAAGAAGTTTTTTGTACTTTCAGGTACCTTTTCTCAAAGTTAACTTTATCTTTAATTTGACAAATACACATAGTCTCTCTACTTTGAATGCCTTAGGCAGTAGTTCATTGATGTATATCAGCACTGTGTATAATCCAAAAAACCTTTATTCTATCTTGTAACACGTGCTAGCCTGTGTAAACAGTTATACAATAGAGTCTAAGTAGTAGTATCCTATCACTTTGGTGTCTAAAGGAGACCTCCTGGGAGGCAAGGACAAGGAGAGTCTAATAGAGTAGATTTTATAGTGAAGGGGAACTATAAGATCACACTTCAATCAAGTGTATTGACTGTTTAGGCATCTATCTGAAGTTTGATATCTCTTGCTAGCCAGGAGACTACTCTTAAATACATGAAATCTTTTCTCCAAGAGCTGAGGCTCTGGAAACCCGCAGCCTGTATCATTACTGGTGAATGTACAGCTACTGGAATCCTGTAGCCCTGCTGGAGTCCTAGCAAGCCTGGGGCTTTCAAACAATACTGCCGCTATCCTACTGCGGGTATACATGACCTGTTCCTTCCCTTGAAACTCCAGGGGCACAATCCTGCCAATCCTCCAAAGCATACGGTAATCAGACCGCTGGAATCTATATATTCTAGTAGGGAAATCAAATACAAAAGGAATCAAATCAAAAGGAATGTAATCTGACGAAGGAAAGGCTAACAAGAGTTGTAAAAAAGGTACTGGAATATGTATACATGTTACATATCTACCTAGAGACACTCTTCTGCAATTTGCAAGGTAGCTTGTGTTGCTACTTACAACTCAACTAAATATCAAATAAGCCTTGATAGTTCTTCTTGGATGACTTTTCCTACATCAGCACATAACCTATTCGCCTCTTAAATAATATTTGTATATTAAAATAGGGGTTTAAGATATTGGAATATGTATGCTTGAGGGTGACCATTCTGAAGTACTGCTGGAGGAGAAAATTGAAGCTACTTAAAGATGACGTTTTGGTAAAAGGTAATTAATCCACATGCTTGAAACCTGGCAAGAGGTTTCTCATCAATAATAGCAGCTACAGGTAGCTTTTCAATAAAAACTACAAACGTCCTTTACAAATTCCTTGTGCATGATATTGGAAAAAATTATCTGCAAAAAGTGCATAAAAACAAAAAGCTGTATAGGGCTAAAAACTTCAATATCTAATAGTTGTAGTAAATGAGTAGAATGAGTAGGAAGATTCAGGATAATTATATCATATTCCAAACAGAATATACCAAAATCCCAGTTGATATAGGGAGAGTTATCATCTAAGTTAATAAGGTGTTTATAGTTGGAAGCAATAGGAGTGAGGGCAAATGTTAAGATCCTAGACGGTTAGCTGACAGGCAACAAGTAACTAATTCTCTCAAGGGAACCTAAGTATAACTGGGTCATCCTTAATATCCTTATTCTGAACTCTGTTCGTGATCGGGAATAGTGCTAATCTCAGCCACTACCATAGAGGTACTATTGCAACTAATAGTACTGATGGGAGATCAACTATTATTCTTAAGCTGTTGCCTACATTTTATTGATAGCTGAATCCTATAGCTCCTATCGCACATCGCCAATAGAGGGACTGTATGGTAAAGAGGCAAAGTAATTGTATAGGAAGGAACTTAGATAGTTGCATGAAGAGTCCTAATTACAGGTCACCAAGAGGTCTGTATATAGGCACTCTCGCCTCAACTGTAACCCTGGTGATTCCTGCATGTGAATCACACAACCAGTATGACTCATAGTGAGTTATATTAAGAAATTAATCAGCTGACTCCTATGAGTCAATTGTGCATCGTCCTAAATCAATCATAACTCATAAAAGAAGTCATGTGCTATGAAGTGGTCACATGCAGAAAACCCATGAGTCATAAGTTGAGTCATGTGCGAAACTCATAACCTCATATGACTCACAACTGTGAGTCATGCACATGATCAACCAATTCCAACATAAATGATTGCACCAAGTATGCATCATGTGAAACCAGATAACTACAGATTAGTCATAGTGCGAAAATCCTCAAACCCTTATGACTCAAAACTATAAGTCATGTAAAATCCTTGTTGTTTAATCACAATCGTGATATTAGCTCCTCTCTTCTTAAGGCCTGAGTACCTTCAGGCTTATCGTCTTATCTTTGTCAAACTTTCTCTAAAATTGTACAATTCTTTTTTCAACTTCTGAACCTGATGTTCAGTGTGTTAATAGTTTGGTCTAAGTTCTTTCAAGGTAATGTCTACCTCTCAGATCTATCATTCTCGGTCAGCAATTATTCTATGGTAGGTCTGAATATCTCCTCTTTGCTCCATAATTCTGGCTTCAGCAGTGCCAAGTTGATCTTGTAAACCCTGAATTTCTTGTTCCAGATATTAAATAGCAGGGCTAGTCTCTGTTTGAACAATTTAGCTTTCCTTTCTACTCAACTGTGTCCTCACAGATATTTTCCATTATCTGATAAGTGCATCATTTTCATTCATTGGGGCTTTGCTCAGTTACGTCTTGGGTAATTCCCATAATCGATTTTGGTGTATCGATGTGTATGGCAGCTGTCCTTCAAGCAGTGGATCCAGGATATCTCCTGGTGTGGTTGTTGTTGTCTGCATATATTTTGCTGTTTAGGGAACAATTCCTTCCTTTCTTCCTTATCGTGTAAGTAAACGTTGCAATTTGTTCGTTATAGCAGGCAGTCCTTGAAAGACCGTTATGTTCGGCCTTCTTTTGCCTTTCTATCTGCATTGCATACGATAGGTTTGTCAGTGTAGTAGCCTTGAGGATAGGACCCCAACTGTCGGTTGGTGCTAGAGTTGCTTGTTCCTGACGGTTGACGGATTCTATCTTGACTGTAACTCATTCTAAGTTTTCTTGAGTACTGCAGATGGATACGTTCTGTTGTGTGGTTGGCATTGTTGAAGTTTTCTGTAGGGTACCAAGTTTTGTCAGGTGCTAGTAAGTTGTCAGTCCACTTGGCTCGCTATTGTAGTTGACCACTATATTTTTGGAAGTCGATAATTTCCTCGAGTTCGTATTCACTTTGGCCTTCTCTCTCGATTGGAGGAAAAGGTAGTTGTTTTTATAATGGGAACTGGTTGGTTTGGTATTGTTCAAGAAGCGATATGTAGATGGGGTTGTGAATCCTCATCTACTGGGCAATCTCAATTTATAGGTGTTTGACTCCACTTTCGCTATGATCTTTTCATGGTTCAATTTTGTTATAGTCTAGTCTCTTCCATGGTATTCCAGTCTGGATATTTTTCAATACCAGCCAGACCATAACTTCAGACTTGAGATTCAGATTGGGTTTTTCTGTACTGATCATAATTTTCCTTCTGGCGTAATTGTGCCGAGACCATTTCTTGATGTAGGATTTTATGCAGAGGACACATTCCTTACTTGTTTGTTGTCTCTTTTAGTATTATTTGGCCAATTGTCCTGTTAATAATTGACAGAGGCCTGCAGGTATTATTCTAGTATGCTATTGGTCCTTTCTGTCTGTCAATCTGTTTGAGAGTAGAATGCCGTATTCAGTTTTCTTTTGATCTCCAAGGACTTCATGGTTTCCTTCCATAAGTCTGATATGAACAGGCTTCCTTGATCAGATTATTATTTCTCGTTGTAGTCCATGTAAGCAGATTATTTCTCTCGGAAATATTCTGATCAAGTCCTTGGTGTTCATATCCTAGATGCAAGGTAGAAAATAGCTCATCTTGCTTAGTCGATTGATTATGATCAAGATAGCATCTTAATCAGCTGATTTCCGAAGGTTAGTGATGAAGTCTATCACTATCAATTAAAATAGTTAGTGTGGAGCTTTCCTGAGTTGTAATAGCCTATAGGGTGTAAGCCTTATCAATTTTATCAAGTGGCATATATCGTATTTATTATTAAATCTTATGATATATTCTCGCATCTTTGGCTAGTAATATTCTTATGCCAATAACATGGTAGGTTTACTAGTCCCACTGTGGCAGACGGCTTGTTCATAATGATTTTGTCCTATAACCGGTATTCTTATTTCTTTCTCTTCGGGTACCACTAGTTTCCCTTGCTACCATAAGTATCCCTCCTTCCATTTGCATGCCCCTAGAGCCACTCTCTTTATTTCTTTGACTCCTTTTTCCAGAGCCTCACAAATTTCTCTTATCTATTTGTCCCACTTGGTTGCTTCTTGGAACTCAGGATCTTTTACCACTAATTTGACCACTTCCATGATATCGAAGTATTGTTTCATAGGTTGTAGGATACTTTGTTTTTGTTGGATCCTTTTGTCGTTATCGGCTGGAACATCCTCAGCTCTCCTTGTGAGTGTCTCTAGTTTGCCTCCTTCTTTTCCTGGTTGATATTGTATCTTGATTTCGTATTAGCTAAGTGTCTTACTCCAATATATTTGTCTACCATTAAGCACCTTGGTAGTCGTGAACAGTACCATATTCTTGTAATCTGTGATGATCACTACTCGGTGCCTACTCCATAGAGATTTTTTCTCCATTCCGTTAGAGTTGGGACAATACCCAAAAGCTCCTTATTGTAGATATCGTAATTGAACTCCGCTGGTGATATCGTCTTTGACTTGTAGGCTACCAGTCGCTATTGTCTATCTCCTTCTATGTGTAATAGTATGCCTAAGCATAGATATTTCAATGCAGAGGTTTCGATCAGGATCTGCTTGGATAAATTGTAATGTCCCAGAAGTGGTACAGATAATAGGCGTCAGTGTAGTTCATCAAATGCTTCTTGTTGTCAGTTTGTCCAATTCCCTTTAATGTCTTTCTCTGTGGGTTGATATAAGGGTTTGGGTATTTGGCTGAACCCTTATACAAATCGTCGATAGAAATTGCAGAATCTCATAAAGCACTCTATACCTTTCTTAGTTTCTGGTGGTTTCCATACCCAGATTGCTTCTATTTAACTCAGTCGTCTTTGACTCCGTTTCCATCAATGATGAATCCCAGGTATTTCTTTCCCTCTTTGTGCAACTCTGATTTGACGGCCTTTAGTGTGAGGCACTCCTTCTATAGGGCTTCCATAATCCTGCAAACATTGATTCAGTATTGCTCCTGATATTCAGTATATATTAGGCTATCATCTAGATAGGCAATACAACAGTTATCCAGGAATCGACTCAGAATCCGATTGACCCATCTTTAGAATGCTTCTGGGGCATTCTTGAGTCCGAAAAGCATAATGGTATATTTATAGAAAGCTTATTTTGTCGTAAATGATGTTTCCATTTGTCTCCCTCTTTGATTCTGATGTTGTAATAGGCATTTCTGATATCCAGTTTTCTGAATATCTTGTCTGAACTAAGCCTATATATTGCCTCTGCTATCAGTGGTATGGGGTATTGGTCTTCTTTAAAATCATCATTGAGTCCTGATTAATCCACACATAGTCAGAGTTTGCTGTCTTTCATTTTGACAAACACGATCAGAGATCCTCTGTTTGCATAAGAGTCTCAAATCCATCCTCTATTTTTGTTGACATGGAGATATTCTCTCAGTTCTTCCAGTTCTTTCTCCCCCAATGGGTATAACTCTCTTGCTAGTACTGTTTCTCCTTTTATTAGGTTGATGTGTTAGTACCGTGTTTCTTCCTCTTCCTTGAACATGTCCAGGTACTGATGATATTCCTGTAGTCCAATATTTCTGGTATTCTGCTTTTCTTGTCCTTTCTTTGCCTTGATGGCTAGTTCAGTACTGATATTGTTCCTCTCAATCCTGAGAGGCTTGTATACTGCATAATCCAATTTGAGAATTCCTGTAGCTTTACGTCTCTGGTAGAATTTCCCGAAGGATTTGGTGTAGATCTCATTGATCTCAATTCTTCGGCATTAGTTGGTGCTTCCGAATACATCTTCGCCTCTCTTAGTGAAAGCCAGTTGTTCCACTTCCTTGTATTGTCGTATGATAATCTTCTTGCAGATAAGCTGGGCTATTCTGCTTCCCAGCTCTTCTATATAGTCGTCTTCTTCCAGGTTCACTAAAACTACCTGTATTTCACCTATATAATTGGAGTCAATTACTCCTGCATTAACAGTAATCTGATGTTTAATTACCAAGCCACTTGGTGGAGCAATCCGTCCATAGATGCATTCTGGAGGTTGTAGAGGAATCCCACTGCACATGAGTCTCTGGCCTTTTACTGGTATTGAGACTTTCTCTATCGTATACAGGTCGTGTCATGCTGCCTTTACTGATCCTTTGGTAGGAATCGTTGCTATTTCGTTCAATTATGTTATTTTGATAATCAAGAGATCCTTGGCCTGGATCGTGGAAAATTGTGCGGTCAAATTCTCTTTTAGGGCTTCTGTTTCAGGGACCAGGTCCTTCGCTGGCGAGCTTGTCAGGCATACCATTGTTCACCACTCACTATTGAAAGTATTCTTATTGCTTTCCAAATGGATTTTGGTATAGTGTCTTCTTAGCTAGAATGGTTTGAGTACTGCCATGTGGTGGGGTAAATCAACTATTTGGAAGGTCGCCACTTCCCTATGACTGCCAATATCCATAGGCACTTCGGCTATATGGGTAACTGGTCCCATAGTGCTTAGCTTCCCATCTGTGAGGTAGATTTCCCATATCTTTGGTGTATTCTTTATTGGTATTCCATGTCTTTGACTGAAATCTTTGTCAATAAAGTTTTCAGTCACTCCTAAGTCGATTATCCTGTTGATGACAACTGTCTTTTCTTTGCTATGTAAACACGTTCTGACCATAACACGGTCCTTTTGTTATTCAAGTATTTCTATATTTGCAAGTGCCACGCAGTTGTTTCTGATCCGGTAGGTGTAGTTGTCTTGTCCCTCCAACCACCTCAGACTAGGGACCTTCTTCGTTTCCTGATTCTACACCCAACTCTCTGGTTTACATTTCTTGTAGGTTGGTACATAGTTTGCAGCGATTGTTGATGGTCTTGCTAGTGAACTGACTAGTATAGTCGTTATCATCTCATGTGTTGCGGTAGTGGCTAAGCTATTGGCCCGGCTTCGCACAGCCTAGTCACAGCTAGCTGTTCCTTATTCTCATAAACTCAGCCCTCGATAAGTTGAGTCTTGGTTACATCTTTAATGTCTTCAAATCCATTGAATTCATACAGTTTTCTGAAGAGTTTCTCGATTTTCTGGTGCCATTGTTGCTTTTAGTGTGGTCTTGATTCCCAATCGTGATATTAGTATTTCCTTGTACGTGTTTGATCATAACGATCCAGTTTTCTTTTATGAAAGCCCAGTTCACTAAAGTATCAATATCATTAGTGATCAGGTGGTCTGCTCCCTATATGTCTTGCAAAGTCCACTTGATTCCTGTTAAGAATTGTTGTCATAAGATACCATCTTCCTCAATGCCTTTAGTAGGAGTGAGGCGAAAGGAATTCTAGTACTCCGTTACTAGTTTCTTTCAACCTCGCATATGTTCCAGTTTTGTTCTGGCAGTATTCTCTGTGCCCACGTCACCAAACTGGTCTTTGAGTGCAGTGGTGAACTCCTCGTAGCTGGTCAAAGTTTCTATTTTAGTCCTTGTGCATATGGTGTTATCCAACTTGCATTTTCATCTCTGAGCAGGCTTTTGACATATGTAATCCATACTGTGTATGACAGGTCTCCTGTGTTGCTTTGAAGTACAATTGACATTAGACTATAAATGTGGATAACTTGGTCCTTATTCCGTGAAAGGTAGGTGGCTTTTCCACATTTATTCGAATGTTGATATGTTCCCTCTGAGTCTTGATCAGGGTAAGGATTTCCTGGAATTATGCAGTAGTCAACCCAGCTAATTGGATTACTCCGCCTCCTGCTGGCGCTGCTGGTCCAAGAGTGGACATTCTTTCTAGTGTTGGTGTTTCTGGTTCCAGTCATTCTCTTAGCCAGGTCGGTTTTAACATGATCCAGCTTGCAGTTCTTTGGGATTTGCTTAAAGATTGGTTTGTGCTAAGTGCTACTTCTAATGCTGAACCAAGGTTCGAAGTATTGATTTCGCCTTTTGTGAGATTGATGTCGTGTCTTGTAGGGTCAATTGTCTTGTAGTTAGGTGTTGCTTAAGTGACACAACTAAATATTATGATCCTTCGTAGTTATATCACTAGTAACAGTTAACTACTTCTCTCAACTGATCCTAAGTACGACTGGGTCATCGTGAATGTCTGTATTCTGAACACGGTTGGTGATCAGGGATGGCTTTATCCTCAGCCACCATGGTAGGAGAACTTTCACAACTAATAGTACTGATGGGATATCCACTATTGTTCTTAAGCTGTTGCCTACGTTCTATTGATAGCTGAACCCTAAGGCTCCTATCGCACAAGGCCAATCAAGGGACTGGAGGGTAAACACCTAAAGCAATTGTATAGGAAGGAACTTCCATAATTGCATGAAGAGTCCTAACTACAGTCCACCAAAGATCCTTATATAGTTACTCTCCCCTCAACTCTAACCCTTGTGGCTCATGCATGTTAGGCACACAACCAGTATGAGTCATAGTGAGTCATACTTGTTTAAATTATGTGTATTGGCACAATCTTATAGCATGAGTACGAAAATACAACACAGTATTAAGAGTATACTATGTGCACGCTTGTGTGAGGAGTATTGTAGTATGAAGGTAGATTGGTAGTAGTTCTTGTCCTTAATTAACTAAAACAAAGTAGGCGGTAACAAGCTATTTATACAGGTGCGTGTCCTCCTTGTACTCAGTAACAAAATAGGGAAAACATTGTATGAAACATAAGTGCGAACATGTTTGACCCTGAAAAACTACCAAGGAAATCCCAATAAAATATGCGTAATCTGAAGTGGTGTGCGCGAAATAAACGGAGAGATAGCACATGATACATGACCAGTAAAAGGTCACTATACATGGAAAGATAATCGAGAAATTCCACACATAACATAAGAAATATACGCATTAATTCTCAAACATTATCATGAAATATAACCGAGAATATGATATACCCTAGCTGTAGTAATGTCCGTAGTTTCCCTAAGTAAACTAGAAATAACCAAGCAGAGACATAAACAATATTACCATAAGAAATATACATATGAAACGAATTAAAGAATTTCAACAATACTATGAAATCAATCAGCTGACTCCTATAAGTCAACTGCACATTGTCCTAAACCAATCATAACTCATAAAAGAAGTCATCTGCTATCAAGTAGTTACATGCACAAAACCCATGACTTATAAGTTGAGTTATCTGCAAAACTCTTAAGCTCAAATAACTCACTACTGTGAGTCATGTAGAACATCAACTACTCACAACATAAATGATTGCACCAAATGTACATCATGTGAAACCCTATAACTCTTAATGAGTCATAGTGCGAAATTCCTCAAACTCTTATGACTCATAACTATGAGTCTTGTAAAATCCTTGGCGTTTAGTCACAATCGTGACTTTAAATTTAATATTGTACTAGGATATATATTCAAACTTTGAAAGTTATCAGTCCACACTTTATATAAGTAGAATAACACTATATTGGGATCATCAAGGCTTGCATACTATCCTATTGAATGGCCTGCTGTAGCTTTTCAAGATTACATAGGGAGTGATTAAACTACCATCACCACAAATGTTCACCAGATCTGCAATAAGCTCTCTTTTTCCATCATGTATAACTATAGGATTCTACCTCCCAACTCTTGTCCCCACCTTTGTCCTCCCTAACATACCAATCATGAAGCCTTTCTCATTAATATTTTAAATATCTTCTAATCAAAGGTTGTGGGTTACCTAAGGCGATTAAATTTATCAAGAAACTCTCTCACCCTTTAGCCGGTATGCAATGGTCAATTTGGACAGGTCATTGCCTATGCTGAAGCTGTAATCGAGGGATAATTCCCTTTCTGAAAGGCCTGAATTGCCAAACCGATTTTCTTTTCCAGAATATCCTGCTTCCTGGCTTTAACTCGACCCATGATGTACCGTAACCTGCTGACACCCCTTTTTCAGGATCGTGGCTTTTTCACTCCTTATCCCCACTTTTTTTCAGCCCCGCCCCCACGGCTCGGTTCGGCATCGCGGCCCGCTTCCCGATCGGGGACGTTATGATGTGACGACTGGGTATCTCAGAGGCTATGCTCGTTCTCCATCGTCTTGTATTGTTGCCCTCCCTTTATGCTAGCCTGTTCTTGTTAAAGCCGTGGGGAAAAAAGACTAATAACTTGTATTGAAGCCTGTTCTGCCTATACGCAATGGCCTTGGAGTGTTAGAGTTGATGGAGGCAGTCAGGGGCTGTGGTCACGGATGATTCAGGAATGTTGTTGGAGGTGGTTTTTTTTTTAAAGCTATCATCATTTATAGAGAAGGTTCTTTAGACAGGTCTTTCTTCTATTATCGCGGTAGAGCCTAGGGGAATGGGGACATGTGTAGAGGCACAGAGGTGTGTGGTGATCTATGGAAGCGCCACAAAGACTTTACTATGTTTTATATATACTCATGTCTTTGACGTTTGTTTCGCTGAAGCTCTAAACAAGATAACGGAGTTTACGACCGTGGCTTTCCTTCCTCTCCTACCCCATTTCAAACTCCCAAACGGACCCACTCATGCTAGCCTATCTTCCGGGCAGTTTAGTTGCTTATGCCAACACGGAGCGCTCTCTCGAAGACGGCCTGCAGTCTGATATGGAGTCACTGTGTCCTAATTGGCACCCTCTTGAGATTTTGTTTCTCAGATAGGGTAGGCTACCATAGGTAAGTCAGAGCAGATATGAGTTGGCAGGGTGAGAGCCAATATGTTCCATATTGACTCGGTGGAAGGCTATACTCCTTAGGTCCGGCCATGGTGGAAATCTGTATGGAGAGAAGGGGGTTTTCTCGTTGGGTGACAAAGTCATTTCCTTGTAAACTGTGTTTCTGTAAAGCGCCCTCATCCCACCCCCTAACCTTCCAAGCATACAAAACTCGCAACCTCTCCCCCACCGGGGCAACTATGGCTCAACTGCACACCGGTAATTGCAAACCACTTACTCCAGTCCTGAGGTATGCCTAAGGCCTCCAGATCCATCTTGGGTTCCGTTGGTGTGTCCCCAAGTTTGTATCGATTAAACACCCAGCTGATGGCCTCAAGGCCCGATGCATCAGATCCCGGAGAAAATCAACGATAGGAGCCTTTACCCAAGAGGAAAAAACATCCCTCACCTAAGCAATCGCCTCCTATCCCTCACCTTGAAAGGAAATTGCCAAGAATTTTTTGTTCGAGTTTCAGGCCCCCAGCCTTGTCCTCTCGATGTTAATACCCCAGTGAATAAGCCAATCCATATGGTGGGCTGGATGCTATACCTTAACACGGCGCCAGCTCCGCGAGTAAAACATATATCTCTAGGCATGGTGCTCCAAGCCATTGTTGAAATCTCGATGAGTGGCTGTTTATGTAGATACCGGGTATGGAGGCCTCGCTCTAATAGACTTATGTCGGCTTCGATCTTTTAGGCGGCCATTTCATTTAGCTTTAAAGTGGCACTTGGGACGACCTTTCTATCAGGTATGATCCAAAGTCCTTCACCTCACGAACGATTAAGTTCGGAAACAAGGTGCATACACGCCGGCGGTATCATATAGCTCACCCCACCCCACCCCTCTTTCCGCTATCCGAAAAAAGTTGAGACATGGCTCACAAACTTTCTAGGTTTGTCCTGGTCTTCCAAATAAATCCACAATGACTAATAGCGGTTGTCATGGATACAGGCTCCTAAGCTCAGCTGCGCTGGAGGTTGTCGCAGGATTAGATGACAAGCTGTTTCAAATCCATGGAGACCTTCTGGCATCTTACTCAGAAAACCTCTGGTGGCAAGTGCATAATTCGTTTTCCTATGACGACGACCGGCGGATAGTCATCGAGGGACACGACGGCCCTACTATAGGACGCTTTGCAGAGTTTTTGTACACCGGGGATTATCACGCACCAGGTCCAATGATATCAGATATCTCTAGGAAAGGAGCTACGCAAGACAGCCTATCCCCTCATCCAAGAATGGTGTCCGCTAAGGACACTGCGGTACCAAAGTGTGAAGCAAAACCACCATATCCCGCCGAAGCCAATACCAGCTCTAGCCACCCAGAACCGGAAACTCGTGAACTGTGTAACCCTCGACGGTTGGATATACCCCCCGAATACGATGTGCCAGAGGGCCCAGCCTTCGAACTACCTACGACCAATCCCCCTTATGCTCCTCAAAGCACCTTGACTCCCGAGGATATACCAGGAACCGTGGGTCAGCAAGCCCTGCCCGAAATGCGATCAGATAAGGCAAGCCAAATTAATCACGTTGAGTTTGGCTTCAGGGACGCCCTCCTTGCGCACGGGAAAATCTGCGCGCTAGCACACAGCCTCGGGGTCGGGGCATTGGAAGAGCTGTCGATCGTTAAGCTTGGAGACCTCTTTAGCAAAATCACTTCCACAACCCCCGGAACCCAAGTGGCATCAAACTTCGCAGAGCTGGTTGACTATGCTTACAAAGATTCGACAAGCAAAAAACTCCGCGATGCACTCCTGAAATTCCTCTCACACAACTTCAGCGTCCTTAGGGGTCTCGAGCCCCAAAGGTTGACTAGTCAAGGTGGCGATCTCGCATCCGATCTCATGAAAGTAGTCTGGGACAAGATGGAGGACTCAGAGCAGGAGAGCGGTCAGTTGCTCCTTGAGGTCAAAACATTAGATTCCAGGCTAAATTTTGTTGCCGAAAAGGACCAGGAAAACGTGGAGGGGCAGGTGAAGCTAGGAGGCCCTCTAGGGAGAGTATGGAAGGCCCTTCACCTGGATATGCGTGGGCAGGGAAGGGGCCTCAGTGACATCCAGGAGGAGTTGGAGGAAGCTCTGGAGATGGTGGAGAAGGAGAGGCGCGAGAATGAAGCGTTGGTAAATAGCTTGTATGAATACAAAGGGTTAGTGGAGGATTTGGGGAAGCAGAAAGGTATGCTGTTGATGGAGAATGATACCATGAAGAAGGATCTAGAAAGGGCGAGAAGGAAAATGCGCGTTAGTCGTTTGAAACTTGGGGTCTAGAGTCCACGTGTATTAATAAGACACAAACCTAGTTATCACTTTTCCCTAGCCAAAGCAGGTTACGAAGTTTTTCTTTCATGGGTGGTTATACGAGCTTAGTGCCAAAATTCGCTGACCCCCCCCCCCCATTTTACACCAAAAATGGTCACTTTCACCTCACAAAATCTTAGCCTTGTTTCTTTGCAAAAAAATAATGAAATTTCCCAGACCCTTTAGAGACATCTAGATATTATCATTTATATATATGGCAAGCTCTGTTCGTTAATGCCCATGGTGCAATACCAGAAATAATGATAGAGAACAAAAGATACTTTAAATCTTATAGGAGTCTCCCATACAAAAGGTCCTCCACAACCATATCCAACTAGAACTCTGAGCTCTTGGCCCCCATGGTGGAGCGGGGAAAATCTCATAATTTCTACCTAGAAAGTTTAGACAACCACCTACACTATAGCATTAATTTCATTAATTCTATATTACTTCCAGCCAAGTTAGGGGAATTTAGAATCGGCCAGTTTTGGTGTAAAATGAGGAATGAGTCAGCGAATTTTGGCACCATGCTCATACAGCACAGTTCAATACATGTATGAGGACCGCCGAGATTTCGGAAAGGATCTGCTTGTCCTTTGTTCCCTGTTGCGCTCCTGGGCATTCTTCCTACTTCCCGGTGTTTGGAAGCGGGCTGTAAAATTCATTCAATTATGCCACGGCTACCCGTCAAAATCTTCACCCAAGCCCTCCCTCACTAGCTAACGGGATACCCACTCACATTCACAGGATCTCACTCGTTATCACTTAGTTGGTGACCCCTCAGGAATAGACACTCACTTAATAGTGTAATTCTGGTGAGGGGGGTAGGTGGGGTTTGCTCCTACTTGCATTTCTGCGATCAAGTCAAGCTTCTTTCTTTGACGGCTTTCTCGATGTGTGAGCTATGTGTTATGCCGTTGTCAGGATATAGGAGCATTATGTGAGGAGGATCGAAGTGGTTAGTTGGATGACATGTTTAGTAGAGGGGGTGTAGGAGGTGATGTATGCGTGTGTGCCTGAGTGGGTAATGGTATGATTTTTCCTGGGATGGATATGTGGTTGCTTTTTTGAGGGAATGAGGAATAACTGGCTATGGGATGCCAGATGCTGCGTTAAAGGAAGAATTCTTTCAATGATTCAGATACCCCTAGAAATAGTGCGACCGAGTGATGGGCTATTGAATACAGTAACTTGATGGAATGTTTGACTCTTGTTACAACCCAGATGTATGCTTTAAAGGCTATATAGCTTTTTAATAGGCCCTAGGATATATCGATCGCGTAGGTGCAAATCGTGGTCGATCGGCCAGGGTATCAAACTGTAAGCGGTCTTAAGGACATGCCACCGGCCAGTTTTCAAACAGTCGCAATCAAACCAAAATTTACAGGTAAGCTTTGTTGATGCTCTAAATAGTTACTAAGTGAAGTGCTAGTGCCGTAGAATCTTAGAAAATTGAGCCGTGCTCTACGTCGCTCGAGTTGCCCCTTCAGCAAGTTCTAGTAATTTTTTTCTCTTGTTTCTCCATGCCGTTCAGAAGGGCTAAGGAACCCGAGTTTTGCGATTTTTCCAGAGAAGGAAACTTTGGACTATCATACCTAGCGCGTGGTTCAACTGTTCGTGCTTTCTAGGGTACAGGAGTGCTGTTTGCTATGATACTCATTCTCGCGGCCGGACCCTCGAACCGGTTGATAAGGGAGGTCTTTTAGAAAACTTAGAGCTTGAAATTGAGCTCTGAGATAGGATATTAATTTGGTCATTCAGTAGGTGTTGGTTGCCTGGGTTTGCCTCTGCATTGAGCCCGGTATGTGTCTGAACAGGGAACCAGAAGCCCAGAGACTAAAACAGCATCTCCCGCAAACTTACAGTTACTTTCAAGCTGGAGACCTTGTTATTGCTCCACGGCTTAAGACAGTGGGAGAAAAAAAGCTTTTCCCACCCGCAACTATTACACCAGTTCAAATTATCTAATACCAATCCTTACTAGCCTAATGCTGATAAAAAGTATGATAGTGTAAACCAAAGCTACCCCCCCCCCTAGATATCTCTAAGAAACAGTTTTCTCCTATAAAGTCCCTCACAACAGCAGTTCAAAGACTAGTACAAAGGCTACTCGAGACTTATGGGAGGAAATGTGATTGTATAATATATGGGTAGGCTTTTTTAGCAACACTGCCTGCGCTAGCCTTTTCTCTTTCTTTACATTGACTTTACTACCCCTTTAATTCCTCAATCGCACATACTAAGAATTTAAGTACAGAATAATATAGACAGCCCATTACCATCACAAAATTCCTGGCCTATCACCGTTTTCTGCGCGGACATTGCCAAATCTGTGGCAAACTGCAGTAGCCCCCTTCATCCAGCTAAACACATATATCATCCCTTCCCCAACCCAACCCCGGAACACCCCGTCCCCACCTCGACCCATGTCACTCCCTGGCCGGAACAACAATCTTCCACTCAGCCACCACTCAGCCACCCCCACCCCCACCCCACAACAATTATCGACCCTAGCAATCACAAGCCCCCCTCATCCACTTGCTCCTCCCTTCGTTTTTCCTTTTTCTATTTTCCACCTTATTTAGGCTTCTCCCCCTCTCCATGCACGTTCCACTGCAAGCCAGTCAACAACACGCAACCCGCCAAGTGATTAGAGTTTCTTCCTGGCCAGTCTCGAACCTGGAAAATCGCGATGACGACTCTCGAAGGAAGGAATTGGTGGATCCAGATTTGCCCCGGCTTGTTACACCCGGTTAACTCATACAGTATTTGGTATAAGTTACTCGTAGTGCTGGTAGGCCTACGGAAAGCGGGGATTTGTACGTAGTGTGGAGGTAGATTGGCTGGCTAGCGAAGTACAGCACTTTGAGCACCCATAATTCCTATGGGGCTGTAGGGGTTTGAACCGTCAGCGAAAAGGAAAAGGAAAAAAATTGGGAATTGGATTTTCCTTCCTTGTTTTCTATGTGTTTGCAGGTGCTTTCGCAGGTGAAGTGAAAATACATGTATCATACAGTAGATGTTGTCGAAATTGACAAATTTGCTATTGGCACTCTAGTACAGGGTCCGGCAAGAAGTTATCGAACAGTTGTTGAATGTTAACCTGCCAAATATATCTCTGGCCGTTCGGGTTAATTGTTCCCAACCCTTCTAACGCTATGCCCTGTTGGATTAGTCGGGCCAAATAAAATGTGTCGCGGTGGGACAGCTAGGCTCGAAAGAGTATCGTAGGATCTACAGCCGGCCGCGGCCCGCTTGCCCACTCGTGGGTTTTAAACTGAGGCTGAGGAGCTATGATACCTTGTCCCAAAGTTCGTTTCTCTGCTGTGACACTGCGTTTTCACTTTACGCTTATCGCGCTTTTTTATTTTCATTTTTACCCAAGATTAAATTTTGTGACCGAGTTCGGGTACTCAGAGTCCATTCCCTTCACTCAACTACACTAGTAAAAGAAATCCTTCATAGTACATCATCATCAACTTAATGCCGGCAGTGTATCAGACACCCCCGCGACACAACACCCATCATCAAGTTCAAGGGGCAACATAACAAATAACCAAGAAAGAAAGAAAAGAAAAAAAGACATTATACTCCTCCTCCGTCGCGAGCCCATCCCCGCCCCACAACTCATTCCTGATACAATCCATAAAACCATAAGTCATCAAAAATGTAATGGAGGCGGGAAATCAAACCATTAATTATCATATCATAAATTACATTCCCACTCACCCTACGTCGGCTTGGGATAAACCGGTGTCACATACGAGCAGCTCGTGGGTCCGGCGTTTTGGCAGGACAAGCAATGGTCTTCTTGTACTTGGCATACAGTTCGGTAGTATCTACACTTGAGTGAGGCAGTCCAGAGCCAGCAATCATCGCCTTGCTCCCAGCACTTGTTTGTGCTTGCCCAACATTCATCGACATTGCTGTAGATTGGGAGGTGCGCTGCGCACCATCTGCCGACCAGGTAAGGGCAGGGGATGGTCGGGCTTGGGGGCTGCGAGGTTGTAGTCGAGGCTCCAGTCGTAGGGGGTTCGGAGGTAGTTGGCGAGGGGGTGGTGGTGGTCCCTGGGGGTTTGGAAGTGGAGCTGGTGCTAGAGGTTGATGTGGCGGTGGCAGTGGAGGTGGAGGTGGAGGTGGAGCTGGTGGTAGAGGTGGAGCTAGTGGTAGAGGTGGAGCTGGTGGTAGAGGTGGAG
>QFET01002525.1:0-21088 GCA_003316355.1 Tuber calosporum
GGTGGAGGTGGAGCTGGGGGTGGAGGTGGAGCTGGTGGGGGAGGTGGAGCTGGTGGTAGAGGTGGAGCTGGTGGTAGAGGTTGATGTGGCGGTGGCAGTGGTAGTGGAGGTAGAGCTGGAGCTGGAGCTGGAGGTGGAGCTGGAGCTGGAGCTGGTGGTAGAGGTGGAGCTAGTGGTAGAGGTGGAGCTGGTGGTAGAGGTGGAGCTGGTGGTAGAAGTTGAACTCTGGGAGGTAGAAGCGGTGGGGTTAGAGGTAGGAGTAACAACCTCAGATATGTAGCTAGGACCCGGTCCCGCAGCACGATACCAGTTCTCCTTTGGATCCCCCATGCACTCACCTACAGTGACAGCCTTGTATCCCTTCTGTTGTAAAGTCTTGAGCATGCGTTCGGTCAGAATCTGCGCAGTGGTCTGGTGGATATCATGAGCAATTGAAAGGAATGCATCAGTAGCAGGATTAGAAGGGTTTATCGCATTGTCAAAGTTATTTATAGCAACCTGAATCTTCTCGGGCGTGGCCTGATTGTAATCGTCTGTGTCCAGATCAAAGTACGTGATATGGTACCCCAAAGCACTCATCGTAGCTACGCACGCCGCGTTACAGGAAGAATAAGGCGGACGCATATAGGTCGGAAAGAAACCAAGAATGTTACGGAAAGCCATTTCAAGCTTAATCATCTCACCGCGGCGGACGGACTCGCTGAGTAACGAGAGGTCGGCGTGCGACCAGGTGTGAGAAGCAATTTGATGACCGTTGGCGTTCATCTTCCGTATCACGTTCGTCCACGCGGCGGTAGTATCGATTGCACCCTTTCCATTGTTGATGCCGGTAATGTAGAATGTGGCCTTTGCGTTGTAGGAGTCCAGAAGATCGACCATGGCATTTGTGTACACACCTGGGCCATCATCGAAAGTCAACGCGACCTCGCCAGGTCGAATACAATCATAGAAATCTCCGTATATCACATTCCCCAAATGGGGCCGTTCAACCTGTTCTGTTGTCCCGCCGCTTGGCAAAGTACTGGGTTCAACTTCGTTAGCACAAAACACGGTACAATAGCGTGAACCCAGAAGGGAGAAGCATACTCAGCGTCACAGACACCATACCCGAGCTGGCACAGCGGGGACATACAATGATCTTTTGTATTACCGCAGTAACCGCCTTCAGAACAACACTGTCCGGTCGGGCAGGGTGTACCGTTGGCCTGTCTCCCACACCGCCCGGGGGCGGGCCCTCCCCCGGTTCCGTTGGTGGGCGTGGTTACGCATATACCGAAAGCAGATTGACAATTCTCCGAGGTCTGACAGTGGAGGTCGGTATCACCGCACCATCCTGTACGACATGGTTAATCAATCAATCAATCAATCATCCGATTTACACGAGGATAACTAAAGGTCCGACAAAGGACAGAAAGAATTGTTCATACCATATTGTGAGCAACACTTATTCACGGTCTCACCGCAAGTATACGCATTCGGTCCACCGCAGCTCCCATCCTGACTCGGCGCTCTCGTGATGAGGGTTTTCAAATCCCCTAGGTCGAGGAACCCGCTTCTCCCCGCAATTCTAGGACCGCTTGGATGTGCAAGAACACCCACTGTGATCACAAGGAGCGCAGCAAGCGAGTATTTGGCATACATTGTCGTTGGAAATGGGATGAGGGATTGAAGCTGTGCTGAATGGAGTGCTCACACTTTCCACTCACTCAAGGCCCGATCAGTTCAATTAAAGGTGCCGGGCATGGCCACCCTTTTATCGTGCCGATTCTCTCCCATAAAAAAAAAGAAACTGTACAGAATAGAAGGGAAGAAGAATGAGAAAAAAAAACAATACCCTAAAACCGACTGAGGTGAGGAGGAGAGAAGGGAAAAGAAAAGAAAAAGCCAACACTTACGGATTCGAGTGAAGTGTGCGAGTGATTAGTGACGAACCGGTCTGATGTGATATGGTAGGTACTGTACCAAGACCACTGCCAAGAGGGACGGGATTGAATTGCTGATAGTGGACGAGAGTATCCCTTCCGACTCTTTTTACTCTCTTCTACCAAGCTAATTCAGAGGCAATGAGTGAGAAAAAGAGATTTTAAAGCATAATCTAAAGGAGTTGGTCATACATATAGAAGCTTTGGAACCCCAAGTATTTTCCTTCATAATTACTGCGCTACTCTACTACAATGAGCAGCATCTACTCACTTGCTCGTTCTATAGCTCTCCTAAGCATGGGGGCTATCTCTGTATTCGTTATGCTTACTATCCAAACACAGAGAATAAACCCAAGGACACCAAGATCCCACCCCGCCATCTTCTGTCCTCACCAGCCTTGACTTTCCTAGTCAGGTCCTGGGACACGAACAAGACCTTGTTGTTCCTGGTGCCTCTTGATCGTTGTAGCGCTGAAGCTTAAGGTGGCACCATCATAGGGGATAGGGAATGAGCGGAGGAGGAGCGCTGATAGGTACACTACAGTTGAATTGACGAGACGGATCTTGGGTATTTCTCTCCCCCTACGACGTGCGCTAGATGGCTGAGGGTGGGCTAGCGGCTCTCCTTCATTTTTTTTTTTTTTTTTTTCTCCTCCTAGCATTCGATCGTGGAGAAGCGCCACCACGTCGTCAGACCGATCCATGGTACTCGCATGTTTCCTGTGGCAGGGTTTCCAAGCACGGCCCATACGAGAACGAGTCGTCGGTGCCTCAGGCTGGCGTACAGTACAGTATCGTAAGTATAAGTTATTGCTCTTGCGGTATTCCCGCAAGTGACACGACTCTTCCTTGAAATACAAGGAATAGCAATTATGAGTTCAATGGCTCTTTTGTGGGAAAAAGAGACACTCGAGAGATGATCCGGTGCTGTACAGCTAAGGAGAGAGAGGACCTACCCACTCAAGTATTAACTCCAACACTCCCCAAATAGTTTCTTGATCAAGTATCTCTACGAGTATCGTCGCGGGACGATGCATGCGCTGACACTCGTTACTACTAGTGATATTAACTATTACATCAACAGCGGCTAGTTTAGCACCGTTGTGTCTGCCGTTTCTATCTGATTAATTACCGCAATGGCAACTAAGCCAAGACCCTGCCGGTCCCAAGGCTCCAAACGTTCCACAATCACTTGGATGAAAAGAAAAGGCCTTCTTGGCACAAGTATTCCGGGGTAGTCCTTGAGCACAGTCACAGTACCGATTAAGCTACCGTACTATATTATAGGGGACACCCCCTCCATGAAATAAACAAGCGAGTCAGTGCCCCACCTAGCCACCCCTGAGTTAAGGTGGCAAACGAAGCATCCGTAGGCTGCCGGTAAGGGTACACTACTCGAGTACCGTATCTCTCGCCTCCAAGTCAGCTCAAGGCCAGAAGCCCTCGGAAGAAGGAAAAAAGCCATTCCATCCATCATACCAGTAGTGCACTTAGTTCGTCAAATACCAGGAACACCTTGACTTTTGAACCAGAAAGAGAATTCCTCTAGATCACTTTGCAGTACGGATATCCGAGGTGTTTCTTTGAAGTTGTATCCCTGAAGAATCGGGACCTGCTTGCCATTTCTATTCCAATCAGGGTGCAGGTTTTTGGTTGAGAGATACGAGTGCTGTACAATGTGCTGTGAAGTGGGGCTGGTCACACGCCAGGACTCTGTAATGGTTACCGTACTCCGGACGGGGGCTTTCGCTCTCGGAATGACAAGATGGGAGAGTGGGAGGGTTACCTTAACGGAGACCCCCAGAACAGTACCGTTTCGAGTACTGGACATTGTGAATTTAGAGCTAGATTGCGGCATACAATATTATGAGGTAATGTTCACTCAACCGTAACTATTACTTGTACAATAAATAGGCCATAAACGTTCCGACAGCGCACCTTACACAAATCCACCACCATATCTGCACGATATAGGCCTTCACCAAAGCTGTTAGATAAAACACACAGCGACGGTGCTCCTAACCCCATGGTACGATAAGACAAGAGTTAACCTGCTGAAACTGTTGTGAACTTGTCATGCAGAAATACGGTATCACACCTCGATGCACCACGGCTTATTTACATCTAACCCATGCAAATAGTATTGATCCAAATATTTCGTTTTCGCAATTGTGTTGACCTGTCAGGCTAGATCTAACATGGGTTGTCTGACAGCGGATTCCAAGAGCCTTTACGACACCCATTCCCCACCAAAACAAGGCCGATGCTACGATATCTACATCGCACACACAGGCATCTATCCATCCACCCATTTGTTGGTTCGTTCTGCCGGTCTAGAGGTGGCATAAACTGACGATCTCCCGTGTTTGTTTGTTTTTGAAAAAAGCTAAGTTTAGGAAATCAGGGGGGAAGGCCCGTTATCATGAAAGATTTGCGTCCGAAAATATTACTTCTGAGTAATGCAGAATTGAATGCGCTGTAATACTAACTGCTGTACAGTACTCGTAGAGTAATTGTGCCAGCTGAGATACCTGTATCATGTCACGAGTTCGCTCTCTCGGGGGCACATCTGGAGAATCAAACCCAAATAAAGTAGTCATAAACTGTTGTTAAGGCATAACGCAATGACCCGAATGAAACCTGCCTCTATGATAGTACAAGTACGAGTACTTGTACTTGTATGCCCTCGCTGAATCCTACCTTCTGTGACATCAATAATAACAATAACTTATCCCGCCCTCCAGCACTTATTGCCGGCGGCGCCGATGTTAAACAAGTACGAGTACAGTACAAGGCTGTGCAAAGCCCTTTCCATTTCGAGGCCACATAGCCCATGCCATGCCATGCCATGCCAGGGATTCGCCTACAATGCCAACAAGTACGAGTATCACAATACTTGAATCGAGACTTTGCTAGAAGATTGGATGTGAGGAAAACGTAGTTGTGGACCAACCAGACCGCCAGACAAAGTCCCCAATAAAACCCTCGCCCAGCCCAAACAGCCCAGGGCCAAGCCAATGGCGGGATCGTGTGGGTTAGCCGTACTCGGAGTACCGGAAATATTAGCCTAGCCCACACTTCTGGCGTTCTGATAGGCCGGTACCATTTCAATTTCAAGGATTTTGATTGTTGATAGAGAGAAATGACACCGAGTATTCAACCTTATTTTCACTCCTTACTTTCACAGTCCTTGAATGCTGCTGGTACTTGCATTGTACTCGTACTAGTAAGTTGTGTCCAGAGCCACCCAAAAAGAAATACTTGATAACGACTTTGCATCCGTCTCTTACCGACACAAGCGAATTTCCAAGATCGGTGGCGCTTTGACGCCAAGGATCTGCGGTTCGGTTCGGTGGGCCTTGGCATTAAGGTTGGACGGGTGTGAATTAGTGCCGCAGTGCGAACTTCGTGAGGAGGAAGAAGAAGCAAAAAAGCCAACAGAGTATACAAGTTACAGGCATTTAGAACCAGGGCATCTGAGTCCGAATAGTGTATGGGCGGTCAGGTATGCACAGACAATATCCCGTACAAATTTTTTATCCCTGTGTTCCGGTTTTGAATGCCTGTGACTTGTACGGTCTCGAGTACAGAACGGTATGATACAGCTGCTTTCCTGGTACTGGTACTCGATTATAAGAAGTCTCACCCTCAGTTAGAATCCGGAAGTTGAGATCGACACGCCATACGGTTGCACCGGAGTATGATACTCGTAAAAGTATAATCAATTGAATTTGGTAAGTTATGGTGCAAAGTTAAAGAGTACTCAAATATGTACAAGTACAGTACGTGCACTGCATCATACCAGGGCCCCTCCCCAACCCAATTTGAGTTGTTTGAAGGAAATTTTTTTAACTTCAGTATGGTCCAGGAGCTTTCCAAATTTAGTAATATCTTACCTAAAAATAGGTCTATACACTCAGAAATTCTGAGATCCGGAAGAAGAGGGCGATGGAAATCAATTTAATACACTCTCCTCGCTGTCCCTAAAGGGAATCGGTGTCTCTATCCTAGCCAATTCCAAAAAAAAAATTCACCCAAGAAAGGCTCTACAATTCTGCAGGTACGCTGTCCTGAGCGTTAAAAAACCCCCATGGTTTAGGCAAAAATCGCAAGCGAAAGCTCCCCTGGACAGCGCTAGTCAGCTAATATCGTAATCACAAGATACTCGCGCTTGGTCCTTTCTTTCTTAGACTACTCCCTCGACGGCTACAGCAAATTTTGCTTGGCCAAAAGGCAATGAAGCAACTCCCCCCCTGTCCACATCCTCTTACCCCGAGCGAACATGACCCACCAATCTCGTCGCCATTTTGTAAATCCCCCGCCTAGAACACTGCTTGGGCGAAAGCGCCTCTCACAAGCCGCAATACTTGTATCATTCTAAGCCAGGTCTTTATTTCCTCCTCCTCCGCCTCCACAAAAAAAGGGGACTTGTCGCGTTCGACCCTCAGTATGATTCGACCCAAGCCAGCATAAACGACCAAAACACAGGATTTACTCACGCCGAGTCTTACAATAAGTAGCCGGGAGTATTGCGATAACGCAATTGTTCCCGCGATGATTGCCCTTTTTAGGCTAACGGTACTGTATTGTACAAGTACTGTAGACTAAAACTCGTCTTGAGCCGTGGTGGGTCTTTTCAATTTTTTTTTTCTGTTTTTCCCTTACATAAATAAGCCAAAATGTCCTAGGCACAGCCAACTTCCTTCCCCCCCACAGTCCCTATCTATCCATCTCCACCTCCACCGTATGTAGGGGGGAGAACCCTATAAGTATCCAGCAAGTACTGTAGTACCTGAACACAGGGATCAAGAATTTGTATGGCAGCTTGTCTGCGCACGTCAGTGTGCCCATACTAAATTCCGACTCAAATGTTCAGCTATTTCATGAAGGGAACCTGTATCCTTGACTGGCGGGGTGGCAGGAGGTGTTGTGCCAGTCTATCAGTGTCCAAAGCACAGGCTAATAAGCAGCATTTGTCAATTAACAGAGATACTGTACTCAAGTATTTGCAGATGTGTGGACTTTAGACTATAGCTAATATTATCTATTTGTATATGTACGAGGACAGAAACGTATCATCATTGAAGAATACGGTACTCAGACAGCACCCTAGTCAGCTCTGTCTTAGAAACCTACATGGACCGCACAAAATTTTCCACGGTTTCAGCAGTCCGAGAGATAAGACATACTAGGCCAGAAAAAAAAAAGGAAAAAACGCCTCCTCCAGCCCCTCAAGCCCCCCAAAGCTCTAATCCCCGCACTAAACTCAACGACTCTTATCAATAGCGAGGTCCCGCTCACTCGTGTGCATTATCTCGTATCATTGCTAGGAGAAAGTGACATTTCCAAACGTTCAGGTTCTGCAAAAATGAGCACTGTATGTAGAACACTAAAAATATTTTGCTCTGAGACTACAGTTGTATGAGTGCTCGAGTACTCGTATATTAAAAAAAAAAAAAAAAAAAACTACAAGCACAGTGCGGTATCTTCTCTCCTGCTCCCTGCCCAACCCCTGCCGTCACTATGGCAACACAAGCGTCAGCAGAACCTCTCTTATAGAATGACGAGCTGGTTATTGAGAACTGGCATAGCACAGTGGGCTCGAGCAATGCACTAGGGCACAATCGCATTCGAGTGGAGCCGGTTATCTTTATTTTTATTTTTGTTTTTACTTCTATTGAGGTCTTGTGTGATATGTGTGCAATCGAAAAATATGTAACTATGCACGGTATTGCAGCTCGCGAACAGCAATTGTATCGCGCTATATGATAGAGCAGGATTTTCGGTAGAAATGCAAAGCCCGGATTTTATATGATTGGGGGAGAGAACCTATGGGTTCGTGATACTATGATACTTGTACAAGAATACATACTATTCTTAATTTGGTGTGGGTGAGTGAGTGGGTTGGTGTAAGGGTTCACTATGTGTCACTCGGGTATTGGGAAGGAGGGTAGGTTTATGATTGTGTTTGGACCTTTGGGGATTTGGGATGGGGTGGTGGAGGGTACGGGCGCCGTGCAGAAAAGCACAATATGATACAGTGCAAATCTCTCGTAATAGACGTGGATTGGGTGAGTGGGGTATGTGGTAAGTATTGTTGCGTCCGTAGGATTTTACCTTCCGGGGGTTGTGATGGAGGTACTGGCATTGGGTCGGGATATGAATAGGGCCGGAGAGCCCGGTATGGTTGTTATATTATGGTGGTGAAAGAAAGAGCGTATTACGTATGATATATATACTAATATTTTATCTGGCTGGGAAAAAAAAAGGGGAAAATAAAATTAAAATGAAATTTCACAGCTAGGAAAACCCTCCTTCAATTCAATCTTAACTCAGCCCCGTTTTCAGGTCCCAGGCAACAGTCCTTCCAATGCCCTCGATTCATCCAAACCAATGCCAAACAGCGCAGACTCAGGATCGTACTGGAAGGAACTATGATACTCCTTGACCAGCGCTAATGCCTCCATATCTTCCTCTGTATCCTCCCACCACTCCTTGAGACCCCAATTCCTTGTGTCCAGCGGTACCCCGTCGTGTGTCGGCGCATCGCTATGCCACATTTCCCTCTTAGCAGCCCATTGCCCCCTGGGACTCATCGCTACGATAAGGCTGAGCTGCATCTTAATCTCCTCCATCCGCCTCACCGCCGGATCATTCATCTTCTCTGCCGTCGCGGGATCAAGCTTTCGTTGGAGGGTAAGTTGCTGCCGTCTAATCTCCGCAGAAGAAGGAAGGTCTTTGTGGGCTGGGCGGCGGTACCGGAGGTACCTTAGGACGACTAATTGTTCAGCCTGGACCCTGTCAAGGAGGAAGGTATTCGGATCGTCGACGGGCGCTTCCTGGCAGATGCGTATTGTATACAAAAGGCATTCAATGGCTTCGTCCCACTGCCGGAGGTGGATGTGTGCAAGCCCAGAATGGGCAGCCAGTACGGCTTTGTCCACTCTTCGCTTTTCCTCGGTGCCGCCGCTATGAACCATATCCACCAGGTTTATCATCTGTTGATTGTGTGCGATTGCGTCACTCCACCAACCAGTGAGGTAGGCGATTTCTTGCAATTGACCGTGGCACAGGAATTCCCCTAGTGCGGACCCTCCTTCCCGGGAATATTCCAGCGCTGTGAGCAGTATTTCCTTCGCGATGGTACTGCCGCCACGACCTCTCTTCATCTCGGCTTCTATGATTGCGGACCCGGGGAGGTATTTCGGTGGATCATTCGCTTTGGCCTTATCTAGATTGCCCAGTGTCTCGGTGTGGGTGGCAATGCCGGCTCTCTGTTCGTGCGCAGCCAGCCAGCCTTCGATATCCGTAGGGTCCGTTCTCAGCTTCGCTGCTGATTCCCGGAACTCTTCGCAGACTTCTTTTATCGATTGCTTCACTCTGGCTTTCTCGGTTTCGCCAGACCAACCGCGAGAATCTTTGGCCTCGAACTCGAGTGAAAGTATCTGCAAGAGTTGCAATCTCCTGAAATCCTGCGCTGCGTCGCTGCTACCCTCGGCCCGGAAGTTGGTTCTAGGATCGAACCCGAGAAGCTTGTCCGCTTCATAGTTGGTTCCAGATACAATCCCTATAGTTTCATACACAAAGGCTCCCGGCAGAAACCCTTTGCGCGCGTTCACAACCTGTGCGCTCATGATGGCAGTCATGAAGTTCGCAATGAGAAAATGTTCCCGGAGACCTTCCGGCAGGGTTTCGGAAAGCTTTGAGTACTCGTTGGATTTCTTGACTTGCTCTTCGAATTTATTTGACTTGCTCTTTGAATTCCTGTATCTGAAGCAGAGGTAGTTCGAGCAGTGGAAGACGAGCTTAAAAGCGGGAAAAACGGCTTCCAAGGGGACGTCCTTCTCTGTCGCTAGGAATGTGTCGAACACTTTTGTCAACATTTCGGAGATGACCTCTTGGACGTAGCGGTCGCTCCCGCCGCGCTCAGCCTGATGCATCGATATCAGAGATAGCATAGGCCTAACGGGCAGTAATGAGAGTCCACCCAGTGTTGGCGGGAGGCATGAGAGGGTTATCATGATGGAGTAAATGTTTGTCTTCTCGAGCTGGATGCGGCTATCCCAGTTATCTTCCAGGGTTTGTATTTTGTAGTAATCCAACAATGCAGCGAGGCACACACTCGCATGTACCACAGTGCTCAGGTGTCCATCACCAAACATCACTCTACGGAGTGCAAACGTCAAAACCGGGTTGACCCTATAATATTGATCTGGCTTGGATTTGTCCCTCGTGAGATAGTCTTTCGCCTGCAGGGAGGAAATCATTCGGTAGTATTCGGAGCGTAGCTTGGAGCGGGCAAGAAATCCCTTTGCCTCCTTTTTCTCCTCCGGGCTCAGATCGCGGGGATTCTCTGCGTCAAGCCTCCGTATTGGCAGGCAGAGGGTGTTATGGTCATTGTGACTAAAGTATCCATTAAAGCAGATATAAATGAGGTAGTCGTCGAGGTTTTTTGGGATCCGCCCCCAGAATGGAGCAATGATATATATCAAACGATTTAGATCAGAATGGGGGGTGTCATCCGAATTGGGAGAGATTAAAGACTGAACAAATTCGACCATCGCGCAATCTCGGCTGTACCGGCCTGCGGCCGCAGGAGCCGCTAAGAGGCTTCTGCAGTATACTCCTTCTGGCGTGTTTCTCTTAATATCGAGGGGGAGCTTACAGGAGAACTCCGTAACAGCCCCAGGAAGACCGTCGCAGAGCTCAACAAGCTTAGTATAAAATTCCATGAAGTCAGCACCTGGTCCAAGAACTTTTCCTTCACTGGATTTTCCTAATTCAATCGGTAGTAGCTGCGCCATATAGTATCTAGATAGAATGCTTCGGTAACTTGCTCTCTTCCACCCATGGCACAGGACAACTCACGGTGACAATCCCTCTAGGGTGTACGGGCTGATATCCACCCAAGGTGAATTGAACTCCGCTGTGACTATCACAAATGTTTCTCCACCGCTAACATCTTTCAAAAAACTCTCTAGAGCGCGTCGTTCAGCATCCCAAAAGACCGGCCCGCTAAGGTCGGCGGGTTGAACCTCCCCAGGAAACTCCGGCTCCCAGTGTTCGACACCAGCGAAAACGATCATATAGTGGTTCAACCGCAACCAGTTTACCAGCTCCCAATATACATCAGTTTTGCGGGCGTCCGGGACCAAAACCATTTCCATCTCCAATATTGTTGGCATGCCGATGACCTCCCGATAGATCAAGAGTAAAACTTCGTTGAAGGTATCTTGTGTTGCTTCAAGATCTATATACTTACTGAGGTCAACTAATCCAGTGATATTCCACCACCAGCACAAGTGTTTAAGGAAAGCGGTTTTCCCTGCCAATAATCACCGCTATTCAGTATGAGTTTCGCTGGAGCGTATAGTTGGGGATTTTCTTACCAACCCTTCTCCTCCCTGTAACTACGGCAACGCCATCCCCACAGAGAAGCTCTGTCTCCAGTCTCAAGATGTCCAGTTCTCTGCCTACCAGATTCATGGGGGCTTTGGACTCATTTGTCATCAGAATCATGTTCGGCTTTCTCATGACACTCCAGTCAATAGCGGCTAGCTCTCCGCGCTCATAAAAGACCGGGACGATATGATCCTCTACTGGTACCCGATTTCCACAAGAAGAATCCCTCATTCCCTGCTCCATCACTTTTGCCCGTCCGGCATGTGCTGCTACAGCGAAGCTAGATCTGTCGATTAAAAGTGAGTGGTAGAAACCCGTCATAAAAGACTCCGAAGCACTAGCCATAAATATATAAGACATAGCCACTACTGCAGAAACTCCACGATTGATGAATTTGAGTGCGGCGCTCTCCTCGCTAGTGTCGGTCGAGTGGCAAGCATTCAAGATGACGGAGGATACATTGTGCAGATAGAGTAGGTCGGCGACCTCAGAAGCAGATTTCCAAGTTACCTTTGTAGGATCCTTATCGGAGACAAAACATAAAGAGGGTCTGTTAACACCCTGTTAGAACAGTTTCACCTTTGGCTTTTTTTTTTAACTGTGAAAGTACAAACGCTTTCTCTCCTCCCATTTTGTCCACTCGCACCCTTCCGTGCATATCAAAATGAACCAATCGGTAGTAGCCCCTCGGCCTCAGTTCCAAGTTTGCCTTGAGCGTCTCCCATGTTCCCGGTCTTACAATCTCTAGATCAACGGGTGTTTCATTGGGGAGGTCCACTAGGACTTTAACTAATTCTGCCGCGACGAGAGTATGGCCTATCTCATCCTCTTCTCTGCTTAGGTTCCTCGCCACCACAAGCAATATATTAAAACCCCCGTTTACGACATCCGGGGGAGGAGACTGTCTCAACTCCAAATCTGCGACCTTCCTGCGAACCACTATCCGCCCCGTTATTCCCCGCGGCCAAAGAGCAAGGTTTTCGAGTATTTCCCAATGTATAACATGCAGAGATGATTCGGCCGACTGCGAAAGTAGAGTCTCCACATCAAGAAAGAATGTGATTCCGGCCTCCGCCTTCCCAGCGTTTTGCTCCTGTATGTGGTTGACGACTTCTCCCAATGCAAACCCCTCTATCAACAGGGTGGCGTAGTTCCTCAGACTGGAAGACACGTCGCGAGCCCTCGATTGCGAAAAGGGCGAAGTAGTGGCAAATTCCTCAAGATACCATTCAAGATTCTCTTCATCATCGGCACTGAACGGATTCTTTACTTCAACTGTCTTGACGAAACGGCCTTCGTCACAGTGAACTGACGCTTTCCATGTTGCTTCACCAACTATGCTCAGAGTAGTGGAGATTTCCCTAATTTGTATCACAGCGGGGATCTCTTGTTCTTCGGCAATGTTGAGAAACTAGCCCAAATTAACCACTTTTGTTATCATCTACTTGGAGGAGAACCCAAAAAGTAGTGATCGTACCTCACGGAATGCGTCCTCAAGGAGTCTCAGTTGAGACATGATTGCTCTATTTACCTTTACTCTTTGGGGGGTCTCCCGGCCTCGGCTGTCTTGGGTGCCGTTGTTTATCGGTTGGGTTGAGCCTCAGATTGTTCTGTCCGACATAGTGAAGTGTGTTCGGGTTCACAAGAGGATGATGGTACAAGTAGGTTCAACCTCCCGTTGAGGCGGGGTAGGATTGTCCACCCAGACTCTAGAATCACGCTTTTGCTAATCTCGTAGCACCAGTATTGTATCGTACAAGGTTGTTTGTATTCTACAGTCCTTGTGCTACCTTGGTCGAGCCTCTGATGCTGGGGCAAAGGGACTTCTGAGCCAGGGCACCACAGAGCCCCCTATATAAATCGCTCAGAAAATTGGCATGGCCAGACTGAATGTCACATTCGGTGCTATACCATCTACTATCGCTGGAGGAGCACAACAGATGGCACCCTGTAGGCCGTGCATTTCCTGTGATTGGTTAAATTTTCTCCCAGAGCATTAGAGAGAAACCCACAGGTCATACCAGCTTATGGAGCAAAATCACTATTCTACCGGGACATGTCAGATTAAATACTTCACGCATCCGGTAAGCCCTCATATCGAGTTTCCAAGAACCAGTAGTAAAAAAAACCCCCCCAGATATCACAAGTAATCGCCAAACATGGAACCTTGATAAATTTTTCTTCACCCCCAAAGGTCTGCACATCAATTCCAAATAAAGTATGGCGCCATTATTCTCACTACCTCGGTGTCTAGTATTTCCGAAAGCGTCACGGAGTGATAGGTGTCTCGTTCCACAAGGCTGCGCTAGAAGCATTGGACATCTGGGCATCTACCAGGCGGCTCGTAGCCTGATTATTCCGTTTGGTTAGACTTTTGGGAGATCTAGACTTTAACCAGGGTTCCTTTGAGCACTATACCGTCAGGCGAGTGCCCAAGGATATGCACTACAGACCTAACTTTCCTAGCCCTAGTGGTCAGAGACCACAGCTAGTGATGGGGATAATCCGTGATTCCAATCATGGACGCTCCCACATATGATAGGTTCTCTCAATTCTTCACTGGCCTTGTCTGTCACAGTAACCCACTTAGAAAGGGCCAATAATATTATAGGAAAAATGTGCTAGTCACCCTCAACTCCATTCCCGCTCCTACGATAGGTAGAGGACTCATTCGTCGTGATTCTTAGGATTCGTCACCAATCCATCCTTCTACCTATCCTCGTTCCCATCCTTTATCTCGGATTCTAGCGTTCCCTTCTAAGTTTCATCGTTTCCAAATCTGGCACGAGTAGTCCCCCTATTTCCTACATACTTATCAATACAACTGCGACTCATCCTGTTCATCATCCCCTCAGAGATACTTCAGGGTTAGGTTTCAAGACTGTTATGGTGGGCTTTTAGCACAATATCCACTAAAGTCGGCACAAGTGCCACCACCCCGGTGGGTCTTGTGCCACTTCCACCCCCAGCTATGGTTCCGGAATGCTAAACTCAATACCAGATTTCAGACAAAAAGTGTGACCCGTTTGACTGGGACGACAACCGTAATACCTCTCAAATACGCTACCCTAATGCCTTCTTTATGTAACCCTAAATAGAAAATATTAAAAGCATAAAATTTTGATATGGGTCCATTTCTGCAAAAATGTGGAAACTTCCCAGTTGCGACAAAACAAACTAAATTAGTCTGACCTCGTAGTACCTGATAGAGTAGCCTCTGACATTCTCAGAATATATCTGAATTTAAAATTAGACCAATATTGAGCATATAATGATTAGGGGAAATATTTTGCTTAAACAAATTTCTTGAATAGAAAGATAGCAGAGATTTGAATACGCCCTTAAGCTAATATTGAAATATTTTTAAAAGTAGAATATCTTGCTATTAAGAAATTTGTAAAAGCTCTATAGTATGGTTACTTCTATTGTTGTTCAGTTTTCTTAGATAAATACTGGTTGTTATCCAAACTAAAAACACTCATATCCTAAAGCAACAAAAACTGAGTTTTCCTCTTTTGACAGAACAGCACCCATATCATAATTTTATAATATTATGATAAAAATTAATGATAGTTTAAAAATTAAAAGTGAAGATATTATAATAATGCAAATTGCATTTCAAATAATCATTTCTCAAATAACCACCTTGAGTAATAGTAAAAGAATCCGCTGGTAGAGCTAATTAGGTATATTATGTATTAGGCATGTATTTCTGATACACCAATTCACCACTGGGGGTATATCTTGTATATATATATCTTCTAAAGTTATTTGAATCTTAAATTATGTTATTTCAATATGCTTCAATTAGGTATAAAGTCTGCTAAGAATATTACTAAATGAAAGTATTAGAAATTTGAGCTAGTGCTATAGGTACAATCTGAACTCAAGAAGGAAACATGTATTCACAATGTGCTTTGGTACATAATTTGGAACAACCTCAAAAAATACAATAATAAAAAGTATACAATAAGATACTGTATAGAAAACAGCATAATATCCTGCATCCTGTATGCTATAGGATAGCTGAGGCATTACTGTTGAATTGCCGTTCCAGACTGCTATCAAGAAAGTTCAAAAATTGTTAGGAAAGCATTGATATAAACAGTATTTAGAAGATAAATGATTGTTGAGTTTCTCAATTTGTTTATATTGTTAAATCTCTTTTCCATGGCTTGATGATGCCTGAACTATAGGGGAATCACAAACTATTTATAGACTTATACTGATACTCATGTTGGTTATGTTAAAGAAATATTGTTCAATATTATGATCCTTTTTTATCAAAAACTGTGCAAACACAGTTTGACCCTAAAGATGGCTGACCAAACCTGTCCAATGATTTCAGAAACTATCTATTTATATGAAGGTATCAAGAACTCCACAAGTAGATAGCCTTTGATGTATTTGCCAAATGAACTAATTTCAAGTTGATGCTCACAATTTGCAGACATCTTACTGAACACCAAGAGCTCAAACTTAATGGCTGTCTATCTTACTTTCTACGAACCTATGGGCATATGCATTGGAATAAGCAAGAATCCTGTACTTTGTATTCTATTGCATTTAGAGTCTATAATCTTTCACTATGGCTAAACACTCTCTTGTGGATAGTACCTCCTGCTACTATAGAATGTAGTCATACACTAACCTTCCAGTTCTACATATCATTAGATCATAGGTCTTATACAATTTCCTATATGTATAACATCAGCTTACACTCCCAAACCTTCATAATAAAGTTACTTCCTTTTACTACTGTATTCCAATAGGGTTAAAAAACATGTTATAATAACTCAGCTATTGTAGGAAATCTTTTCCATTTGATACTACTTATCCCAACTGTAGCCGCACTGGATTTTCCTTATGAAAATCTTCTACCAGTTCTTGAGCATGTGATAAGTGCTCTGGTGGTGACCCAGATGTTGTTATTATCAGAACATTCTTTCTATTTAATAAAGTATTGAAGTTCTTGGATCATTGTAACAAATATTGAATAAGCACCAAAGATTCCACATGACTAATAGTCATGAGTGATAGGCTTGTTATATTTTGTACTGTGATTCACTAATAGTCATTGGGTTTTACATAACGTACTCTAATGCAGTGATTGGTGATATATGATTGGTTGATTAGATTCATATAGTACTATTGTATGTCATCTGATGTGATGATTTTCTCACATGACTAAGTTTATAAGTTATGGGTCTTACATATATCACTACTTTAGGGCACATGACTTGTTTTATGAGTTATGTTTGGCTTTGGTATGTTGTGCAGTTAACTTATAGAAGTCAGCATATGGATTATATAGTAAGACTATATATGAGTTATACCAAGAGGGAAACATACAGGTATGAGTTACCAGGGTTAGGGTTGAGGAAGTGTGGTTTTATGAGGACCTCTAGGTAGCCTGAAGTAAGTGCATGCTCCACAATGGATATATTCCTCGCTCTTGAAAACTGATCATCCCAAGAATTTCTTGCGATATCTCAATACCCATCATCCTTCAACGAATGACTCTTGCACCTAGTGGGGTGATTGCTACCTCCCTCTTTATCAACTCTCTACCTTCTGGTAATCTCGCCTACTCGGCTTGTCCCTTAAGAAGCATTGTTCTTCTCAGTCCATTTCCTGCCTTTACTTAGCTTAGCATTGATATGGTCGGGATTCCCACAAATATGATTGAGAAACATGCTTGCAGTACAGGAAAACTCACTATACGCCTATTGTCAGTCACTAACCTATGTTCGTTTCCCACCCCCTCCGCTACCTTGAGGTTTGCATAGCTGTACATGGATATGATACTATCCTGTACTTTGGGTCTTTCCCACTACCTCCTCCATCGGTCAAGTCGGCTGGCACACTTACCTCTCTCACTCCCTCATGGCTAGCACTCTTTTGCCCACTTACCCCAGATGTAAGGTGATGCACATAGTTCACCATACACTCTATCATCCTTTGACTAGTTGTCCTCTACCTCTGGTTGGCCTCTACCGCCCTGGCTTTCCTGCGGATAATATTGTGCCAGCTCTGCGCCGTCCCTGATGTGATTAGTGGGAACAAGGGGCTAGGGCTATTGTCTTTTCATATATTGGTTTGGGTTAGAGTCTCAAGTAGGTGTTTGGTTTCCTTTTGTTAGTGTTAGTTCTCACTCACTGTCATTGTGTTTGTTTTCATGGTATTTGGTTTCTTTATGTAGTTTTCAGGCCTGGTTCTTCTTACTAGATTTTTTCTACCTAAGAGCCTTGAGGGAAACGGGTTTTGTGGAGCTGTGCGTTGCAAGAAGGACTGTAGTTACAGGGTCTTTTATCAGCATACCTTGTGGTGCATGTATTTTTTGTACTTTAAACAAATATATAATGATTGACAAACAAACAAATGGCCAATAGTAAGGAGGGTTGACTATTATTCTTTCCACCTGCCCTCTCTGCTCTGCCAGCACTCCTGTGTGTCTTGATCCTTTCTCTGTGCAAAGTATTGCTGGTTCCCTTTACTGTGCCACTTGCACAAGGAATTCCACTCCAGTTCCTGTATAGCCAGACACCCTGAATGCCTGCCTACATTCTCCCCTCGATGCTCCTTGCCTTTTTAAACACAGATACTTCAAAGTACTAAAGGCTATGAAGAGGACACACTGGTCTGACCTCCTATTGACTACTACTTCTTGCAACATTTGGACTACTAAGAGGCTAGCCCTTGGCCGTCGCACCCCGCCGCACCCCGCATTTTCACTCCCTTCCAGGGGCCTGTCCTGCTGAATGTATGAATCACATCTTCCAGGATTACCTTTCCCCCCCTCACCACCCAGTTTTGCTCACCTTCATCCTTAGGCACTATAGGGAGAGCCCTCCCCTCTCACCCCTGCAGCAGTGACCCCTAACCTAACTCATTCATCCTCCTCCTCTGTACTCAGTCCCTATATAATCACCTACTCTGTCTGGAAGAAGATACACACAACCAACCCTTTGAATCTCACCTGCCTTCTTGGCCCACTGCTGCAGTGTGGGTTTTATCCACCATGCTTAAAGAAGGCAAATGATGTCTACCTGAACAAGCCGTAGGAGGACTCCTATGACTACCCCTCTTGCTTTAGGATCATCATCCTACTTCAGACATTGTCTAAGATCTTTGAGAGGGTTCTTGCCTCTCGCCTCTAACCTATTGCCTGTCCTGTATGGCTCTTGAGTCTCAATCAATTTGGCTTCCTTCCCAGTATTTCCTCCTTTCAGGCCTGTGCCTCTTTGGTCCACATTATCCCTCCCGCCTTTCTCACATTCCTACCTTAAAGGGTTACCCCTATATCTTGACATCAAGAGGGGTTTTGACAATGTTGACTCTTCTATCTTGACTCAGTCCCTTAAGCGCAAAGCAGTTAACCATTACCTTGAAGCATGGGTTAGGTCTTTCCTCACAAGACATACTTGTTTCTTATTATTTCAGAGTTCTCTAAGGACACTTTCTGCTGTTGCAGTAGACACCCCCTTAGGGTCCCCCGAGTAACCTTTGTTGTTAGTTATTTAAATTGCTTCTTTGCATTTTTCCATGCCTAAGGTGCTTATTCCTTCCTAAATTGATAACTTTTCGATGACTGTAGCTTCTCCTTCTTATACGGGCAATGTTCGTTCCCTTCATATTATTTATGCCCGGCTAAGGTGGATGCCCTCCAGACATAGTGTTTCCTTCTCTATTTGAAAGACCTATCTGGTCTACTGGAGGACTCCACTTCAGGGTAGCACTCCTGATACCTCTCCTATTGCTATTTATTCTTTACCTTTTCCTAAAAGTCCCGGGTCTGTTGGCTTGGCTACTGGTTCACCTACTCCCTCTGCATCTAGGCTCATTTGTCCTATTGCCCCTCTCTTGCCCTGAGTACTTTTTCCAGAGTCCACTGGCTCTTCTCCCCAAAGCCTGGCCTCTCTTCACATTTGTGCCACCCACTGGCAGTCTCCCCCTGCCTGCCCATAATCCTAGATAGTGCCCACCTCTTGGCCTCCTCCTGGTTTAGGCTAGATGGTATTGAGTTCTTCTGATACTGCATTCAATAATAGGTTACTAAGTGTTTCTGGTGTACACCCTCTCTAGCCTCTCCACAGAGGCCTTTTTACTTCTAGTTGCCTGCTTGGCTTGGCACAGGTGTCGCTTAGCTACTGTATAGCTCTTTTGTTTTCCACTCTCGGCCAGCCCAGCTGCTACCCGCTTCCTCTTTAACTCTCTGTCCACTATGCTCTACTGTGCACCTGACTCTTTCTGCCATCTCGGTAGGCAATTTCAGCTCAACTTGGAGCCTCTAAGTTGGCCAAATACCACCCCTTCCCTGCTTGTACATACAGACCTGCCCATCGATACTCTTAATCATCTAGTACTCCTCCTCCTGGGCTCACTTTCTCACACTCTCCTGCTACTAACAGACTTGCTCTCCTTTCCTCCTACTCTCCAACTTGCGGCGCTATGACCTTGGCCTACCACATTCTTTACTGAAAGGCACATGATCTGTTCCAAGAAAATTATCCTCCCTCAGTACCACCATCAGAGTACCATCATTTCCCTATATGATTGTCACCCCACATTACTTCTTCCTTTCTGTCTTGTTCTCTTTAGCTAGGGTTTTCAGTTGCTTGAGTTTGCTATCGGTGTTAGTTTATAGAGGTTTTATTTTTTTCTTACTAGTTACAGGTTGGTCCTAAGGGCCTTAGTTGTTTTATTTACTATCTTTGGTTAACTATATCTGGTGATTTGTCTTCTGCATAGTCCTATTAGAAGCTTTAAAACTGTTGTTTCCTTTGTTTGTTTGTTTTGGATTTGAGGATTTCCTTACACTATATATCACAATGCATGCGAGTTCTTGTACCTTAACAGGTAATATATAAATTAAAAAAAAAAAACAAAAGAAAATTCAAAAGAAAAACCATGTATAGTTAATACTCTTCACACAATGATCTATATTTCTTTCTTTATAATTAGTTAACCTCTTTACACTCATATCACTATTGGTGTTATACAGTACGACCCATCGGATTTTGTTATCAACAGAAGGTAGGTATAGGTCTAAGAACAATAGACAATCTTTGTCTAGTACTATTAGTTGTGATAGTAATATTCCTTTAGTGGCTTAGATTAGGGCTACAATTACACTCCACCCCACAATGGCGACGTTCAGGTTGCGTAATGCATAGACCATATTTTGCTTGTCATGATCTGGTAAATTGACAAGCTTCTTGGTTCACTTGTCATATTTCTGAACTCTAGCTAGGAGATAATCCAACTGGGTAAAGAGAGAGCTGGTACACATTCGGGACGGAATTAAGAATGCCAAAGTGGTAGATTCCGTATCATTCACTTCAGTCATTCTGTCTGGTCCCAATCAACTAGGAATAGCTGTCTCATCCCCTTCTATAGCGATGGTGGTTAGCTTAGATACTCAAATACAGTCTATGTAAGAAAATTTGGAATAGTTTGTTGTCAGGCCTTCAGGCACAAAAGTTCTAAATTGAAGAATTTTTTACTACTCAGAATTCCTGTTATGCTTCCTGGGTGTATCAGGCACTGTAACAGGCGCTAGCCTGTGTGAACGGTTATACAATAGAGCCTAAGCGGTAGCCTGCTATCGCTTTGGTGTCTAAGGGAGACCTGCTGAGAGGCGAAGACAAGGGGAGTACAATAGAATGGCTTATAGAGCGAAGGGGAACAATAGGATCGCCGTTTAACCAAGTGTATTCACTGTCTAGGCATCTGTCCGAAGTCTGATGTCTCCTGCTAGCCAG
>QFET01002529.1:0-39343 GCA_003316355.1 Tuber calosporum
ACTGTTTCTCTCCTTGGCCGCGACCTCTCAGTCCCTGCCCTTTCCTATGCTCCCTACTTCGATGCCCTTTCCCTGCGCTTGAACCAGTCCTTCCCAGTTGGAGAAAACCCCTGGCTTTCCTTCCGCCCTGCTCCCAATGCCACACAGGTGGCCATCCACTCTGTCCCCTTGGTCTACCTCCCTGACAACGATGAAGACCTCTTCGTTAGTCTCTCCACTTCTATTAGAAACTCGACTGGGGTTTCAATCCTCTCGGCTCGCTTTCTCAACCCGGACAAAGATTCCAGATTGGGCAAGTTCTCTACGTCACTCATTGTTACAGCTGACCCCACGGACCTGGATCGTTTGGTCCCCTCCATTCCCCTCTTCTCCCAAAACCGCAACTCGGAGAGGGCCTTTTCCTCCAATGGCTTCACCCAATGCTTCAACTGCTGGAAGTTCGGCCATGTCGGCCCCCGGTGCAAAGTTGATCACCCTATCTGCCCCCTGTGCTCCCTCCACCACACCAGAGGCGAGCACCGCTGCCCTAACCCTTCCTGCCCCAAGGGTGGCAACCTGAAACCAGTTCTTAACTGTTGCGTCTTTTCCCCCGCCAGGAGCACCAACTGTGGTGGAGACCACTCCGCCAGGTATCGCGACTGTCCTGACCGCCCTTCTCCTCCCCCGCCTCCTACCCCCACTGCTGGGTCCCGCCCAGGTTCACCTCCTCCGCCTGACGCCATGGACCTTGCTGGGGATAGTGGTTACCCCTCTGGGCAACCTCTGCACCCGGCCCCTAGTACTTCTATCCTCCCAGCCACACCCTCTCTTGCACCCCCCTTTGACCCGGAAACCCCCAAGCCTGGTAGGTCTTCTAGAAACCTCCTGTCCAGCCTTCAGCTTGATCTCCCCCCCCATTCTCGCACCTCTTCCCCGCCAAGGCGTGCCTCCTCAAGGCAGGGTGGCCTACCCCCCTCGGAGACCCCCTCCCCTACTCCTTCCACACATCATGGGTCGGGCTCTGCCCACTAATGTCTCCCGCCCACTCTTCCTCTCCCACCCATCCTCTCCACTCACTTCTGTCCTTTGTCCAACATAACAGCCTTGGGAGCTGGGATGTGTTTCTTTCCTTGTTTAATTCCTTTGCGGGCTTATCGCTCCCTCCTTCTGTTGTTTGTCTACAGGATCCCCCTGTTTACAGGGGCCACCTTCCCACCTTTCGTGTGTATTCTTCCTTTCACCCGCCCGCTTTATCTTCTGGTTCCCCCTGGGTAGCTTGTTATGTTTCTGCTCCCTTGCTCAAGTCCTGTGTTATTCTTCCTGTGTTTTGCGGTAGGCGGGATGTCATGGGCTTGGATTTTTTCCAGTGCACTACGGCTTTTGGGTTTTCTTTTCCTCGTTTTCGTATCTTGAATTCCTATAGTACTTGGTTTTCTCCTTCTTCTCCTCGTCGCACGGTTCCTCCCTCTGTTATATTTCCCTCCGTTGATTTTCCTGTTTTAACCCTGGGTGATCTCAATATTCACCTTCCTGCTGCAAACCCCCTGCGCGACTTCTCTCACCAGGAGCTTGCAGCCTCATCCCCATATGCTGACAGGGCCTCTGCCTTGGGTTTTTCTCTTTTAAACACTCCTGGTGTCTTCACTCGCTTCCCGTTCTCTGGCTCTTCCCGCCCTAGTGTTATCGACCTTGCATTTGCTTCCCCTGCTCTTGCCCCCTATTTTCAACTATGTGATACTCCCCTTCCCTCCACTGGTTCTGACCATGTTCCTATTTCCATCACCTTCGCTCACCCTTCGGCAGCCACACCTGCTCCGGCCCCCAACTGGGCTTTGACAGAGTGGCCTGTGCTGGAGGAGGAGCCTAAGGTGTTTTCTGTCCCTAAAGCCCCCTCCCTCCCGACGGCCACCTCCCTAAGTACCTGGTTCGACCGTCACTCTACCCGCCTCACTTCTCTCCTTAAGGAGCACACCCCCTTGTCCCGCACCTCCCTCCACTCCAAACCCTGGTGGTCTCCTCTACTTTCTACTCTGCGACAGGAGTTCCACTCTGCCTCCCAAATGGGTAGACGCCCCGACTGCCTCCCTGGTGCGCAAGACGCTGCCCGCCTCTTAAAGCGTGGGTACTTTAAAGCGATCAAGGCGGCAAAGAGGCCCCACTGGTCTACCCTCCTCATGTCAACCACCCCGCGCACTAATTGGACCACTAGAAGGCTGGCCCTTGGCCGCCCCACCCCTCGTTTCTCCTCCCTCCCAGGGGCTGATACCCCTGAGGGTATGAACCAGGCCCTGCTTGACCATTTTTTCCCTCCTCGCTCTTCTGTTTTCCTCCCCTCCATTCTGCGCCCGTATGGGGACTGCCCCCCCCTCACAACTGAGGAAGTGGCTTCCAACCTGTCTCGCTCTTCCTCCTCCTCCGCCCCTGGCCCAGACACGATTCCGTATTCTGTCTGGAAGAAGGTGCACGCTGTCAACCCCTTGATTCTCACCCATCTCCTCGGCCCCCTGTTGGAGTTTGGTTTCCATCCTCCCTCTCTGAAAAGGGCTAATGGGGTTATCCTTGATAAGCCCGGCAAAGACTCCTATGATTCTCCTTCTTCTTTCCGCATTATTGTTCTTTTTCAGACCCGTTCCAAGATCTTGGAAAGGGTTGTTGCCACCCGCCTGAAGCCCATCGCCTGTGCCGTTAGGCTCCTAAGTCCTAACCAATGTGGCTCTCTTCCTGGTCTTTCCTCCTTTGACGCGTGTGCTTCTTTGGGTCACACTGTCCGCTCCTTTCAACGTCCACGCCTCAAGGTCTCCATCCTCTTCCTTGATATTATCGGTGGCTTTAACAATGTCGACTCATCCGTTTTAGCCGAGTCCCTCAAGAGAAAGGGGGTCAATCACTATCTTGTGACCTGGGTCAGGTCTTTCCTTACTGGTCGTACTTGTTCCTTACTGTTTCAAGGTCCTCCAAGGACCTTTTCCCCTGTTTCCGTGGGCACCCCTCAGGGGTCGCCTGTGTCTCCTTTGTTGTTTGTTATTTATGTTTCCTCCATGCATTTTTCGGTCCCTAGGGGGCTTATTCTTTCCTTTGTTGATGATTTCGCCATCACTGTGGCATCTCCTTCTTATCGGGGCAATGTTCGCTCCCTACAGCTCATTTACTCCCATCTGAAGTGTAGGGCCTCCATTCGTCGTGTGTCCTTCTCAGTCCCCAAGACTGAGCTGATGCATTGGAGGACTCCACTTCAGCAGGGGGCACTTGACTTCTCTCCAATCGCTATTGATTCACTTTTGTTTTCCCCGCAGTCCCAAGTCCGTTGGCTGGGTTACTGGTTTACCCCTTCTCTCTCCACCCACGCTCATTTTTCCTGCCGCCTCTCTCTTGCCCAGGGTGCTTTTTCCACTGTTCAGCGGCTGTCACCCCCAGGGTCTGGCCTCTCCCCCCATTTGTGCCACAGGCTGGCCGTCTCCCTTCTGCCACGACTCCTCCTCTATGGAGCAGACCTTCTGGTGCCCTCCCACTCACTTCTGGATCGAATGGAGGTTTTTTGGCGTTCTGTTCAGCATTGGGTCACCAACTGTTTCCGATCCACTCCCACTCCGATCCTCTCTGTAGAATCTTGCCTCCCCCCAGTCGCCTCCCTGGCCAGGCACCGTCGCCGCCTGGCCGCCCTCCGCCTGGTGTCCTTCCCGCCCTCTGCCAGTCCTGCTGCAGCTCGCCTTCCACCTGACTTTCCTTCGCTGTTGCAGTTCCGTGCACCAGATTCATTCTGTCACCTGTGTAGGCGTCTACCCGCCAATGTTATGCCCCTGAGCTGGCGGACGTGCCCCCCTATACCCGCGGTATGCACACACCTCCCTATTGATGCTCTGGCTCATCTGGCACTACCACTCTTGGGCTCGCTATCCTTTGCCCCCCTTGATTAGGACGGATCTAGTATCATTCCCCCCCCCCCTGCCGCCTGCGACAGCCATGACCTCTGCCTACCGTGTTCTGCGCCGGAAGGCCCATGATCTTCATATGGACGACTGGCTCAGGACCGCTCCTCCTCACGATTATTATCGTTTCCCCAGGCGCCTGTCGCCTCATCCCTTCATGGGCCTTGGGAAGTTTATTGCCGGGCGTGTGCATCAGATGCGCTCACACAAGAGCTATCTTGCGGCCCACCCCTCCTGGTTTTCCATTGGCCTTCCCACCCTCTGGCCCCGTTGTGGTGAGGAGGATGAGACTTTCAGCCATGCCATCCTACGCTGTCCCTCAACGGCCCTAGAATGGTCACGCCACCTCCTAGGTGTCACGACATTGGCCATGAGGCCCCTCTCTGCTCCTCGCTCCCGCTCCTTCTTGCCCTCGGTCGCTTTATCCGCGAGACGGGCACCGCCTTCCCCCCCCTTATGCCTGCCCCTGGGCGCCGCTCCCCCTCCCCAATGATCTTCCCCTCTTCCCCTGCCTCGTCCGTGGCCCCTCTCCTTCATTCTTCCTCTCCGCCTTGGCCGCTTTAGCTTAGATTTTCATTGGCTTGAGTCTGCCTGGGTGTTTGTGGTTGTCCTTTCTTTTGTGATACAAGTTAGACCTCGGGCCTTTGTTTGTTTTATTAGCTTTTTGATTAACCGTATGTGGTGACGTGTCTTATGCAAGGCACTTCTAGGCCCTTTGGGGGTGTTCTTTCCTTTGTTTGTTCATTTTGGATTTAAGGTTTTCTTTACGCCATATCTCACGATGCATGCGAGTTCTTGTACATTAACAAGCAATATATGATATAAAAAAAAAAAAAAAAAAAGACACAGATAGCTAGCTCTTCACGCAACCACCAAAGTTACTTCCTATGTTATATTTTACCTGTTAGTTCAATCTATACTTTACTCTTATTACGACCATCCATTTATATCACCGACCGAAAGCTGATTCAAGAAACGTATCGCTAAGCAGCAGTTGCACGGGCTAGGAGTGAAAGGACTCAGCGTTCCCAAGGCGACATAAGGCTACGAGACCTGAGAGCGGTAAGACGAGTGGTACGTATCGTTACCTGTTGCTATTAAAGAAGATAGTGTGCCTTGTCCGGCAGACTAAGGATAGGTTTGTAACCCTATATGCCAACCCAAAGAAGAGTCTCTTCTTTGCACAAAAGCTTGATATCCTAGGTCACCTTAACAATGATACAGGCATTCACCCAGCAACAGTGAAGATCAGAAGCGTTGAGGACTGGACAAGACCTCAGAACAGAAAGGAACTTCTGCGCTTTAGTGGGATGGTTGATTAGATCTCCCAGTTCCTACCACACATCGCCACCTGTACTGCACCACTTACCGAGCTTACCAGCGATGCTGAATGGATATGGACAGACTTGCAGGAAGCAGTCATTTAAGCGGTGAAAAAGGCGGCGAAAAATCATCAAATTCTTAAACCTATTGCCTATACCAACCCAGAACCAATCTGGCTATTCACAGATGCATCTCCTACCGGCAATGGCGCTTGGATAGGCCAAGAACCAACCAGAGATACAGCCAGACCGGCAGCATTCCATTCCAGGTAACTGTCAGCCTCTCAGTGTAACTACCCCACCCACCAACAGGAAGCGCTTGCAATAGTTGATGCTGTATAAGCCTTTGCCCACCTGTTGTCACACACAAAGTTCACTATAGTTACCGATCATGAGAGTCTTACCAAGCTCATGTCACAGAAGAATCTCCGTGAGCGACAGCAGAGATGCATAATGCATCTTAGCCGCTTTGATTTTAAAATAGAATACATGCCTGGGGCTTCGAACTTTCTGGCAGACTATCTATCCAGAGTTCATGGGACCAATTCAGGGCCTGAAGATATAATACTACAGGACCCCACCTCTGAAAATTCAGATCTCCAGAACCACAACTCCAATCATATTCAAACCAACTACACTTCTTCCTCATACTATAGCCTAGATTCCGACAGTGAAATGGAAACCATTGAAGAAACACAGCACTCTCCATCCCTCACTACTCGCGAATCTATCTACCGCTCCTCCCCAGACTACCTAGCAAGCAAAGTGATAGCTGCCAATGCAGTCTCTTGCTCCCAAAAGCGCAAGAATAGCGCTAGCAGCAACAATAGCAGCATCCAGGCAGGCAACTCTGGGGAGACAAAACTACCTTGAACCTTCACCAGACCAGAGAGGAACGAAGCCTTCAGCGATCTCGTGGACTGCCTGCTATGATGACCAGTGCATTACACACAGAGACACCAAGGAACCCAATGGATATTTCCCTAAGGATCCTGAAAAGTGTAAGCAAGCAAAGACAGTGAAAGCAACATCAGATACCTCAATGGACAGTGGCCCCCCTCCATCAAACGATACCTCTATGTCCCTACCCTCACCAGGAAACAAATACCTCAGACTTGCAGATATGTTAACTCCAGCGTCCCCACCTCCGGCTTCACCAGCTTCGCCAGCTTCTAGACACCACTATAGTGATCCTGAAGCTTTCTGGAATTCTACAGAAACTGACAAGGCCCAGACCTTTCTTTGTACCCTCCATTCATCACTCATGGGAAAATTCCGCCCTGCAGTCATTTAAGCTCTCCAGAATGACCCTCTTTTCCGGCGAGTCCTGGAGACCACTGACTAGCTACACTATTCAACCCAGGATAGCCTCCTGATAGCAGACAATACCAACGGCTATTCTAATATCTATATCCCTATGGGACCCTTAGAAAGTGGAGTATCCCTTCGGGATTTCATTCTTAAAACAGTTCATGAAGGGCTAGGACATTTCTCAGCTCAAAAGTCCTACAAGTACGCCGCTTGTTTCTTCTAGTGGCCTCAGATGCACCAGGACTTTATAGCCTACTATCGCTCTTGTGATCAATGTCAGATCAACAAGGAGCCAACCACACTTCCGGCAGGTAGATCTCTAGCCCTGCCAGCACCTGACGAAGCCTACCAATCCCTTGCCATCGATTTCGCTGGCCCTTTCCACTAATCAAACAACCACACAACTATCATAGTTATTATCGATCGCTTTACCTCCTACACTCATCTTATACCACTTCATGACTCTGCCATCTCCAAAAAAGTATTCAGCTAGCTCCAGAAGACGATATTTGATGTTCATACACATCCCCTAAGCATAGTACTGAATCAAGACTCCCGCTTTACCTCTAAGTTCTGGTCTCAGATGATGAAGTCCATGGGAATCCAGGTCTGGATGGCAACTCAATACCACCACCAAACCAATGGCCAGGTAGAGCGCCGGATTCGCACCCTTAAACAGATGATGAGGAACTTGATCAACTTAAGACAGAATAACTAGTCCAATGCCCTCACAGCGATAGCAGTAGTCATGAATGGCGCCCCCCATGGATCTTTAAGAATATCTCCATACCAAACACTCTATATACGCCCTTGGAAGCTCTTCAATCCTGTCTTGAGATCCGCCAGCAAAGTACCAGCAGTGGAAGAGTTCTTGAATGGCCATGAAGCCACCAGGATGAAAATTGATATGGCGAGAAAGCATGCCACATTCCGGCAGACTGTCCAAGCAGATAAAAAGAGGAACCACTATCGAAGACCATTCAACATTGGCACCAGAGTCCTTGTTAGAGGACGCCCTTACGCCCCCACCCCTGGACGATCCAAGAAGCTAGAGCCTCACTGGTTTGGACCCCTTAAGGTCCTAGAGCATGACTCTAGTAGCAATAACTACAAGCTTAAATTGCCAAAGAGAATGGAATACCAGAAGCCATACTTTCACATCTCATGCCTCAAGGAATACCATGAGAACGATCCTAATAGATTTGCATCCAGGAGGATGGATAGGCCGGCCCCTATTCTCATCAATAATGCAGAAGAATGGGAAGCAATAGAGATACTGGATTATCGCCTACAGAACAACAGAGTCGAGTTCCTGGTACACTGGAAAGGGTATGAAAGGACAGATAACTCTAGGGAACCTATCGAGCCCCTGGAGACCTCAATGGAAATAATAGCCGAATATTGGAAAGAAAACCAAGGCACAGAACCGATACCTAAAATTACCTCCACCTATCTCGGCACCTCTTGGGAGCCTATGGAAGTCTTTACCTTCCCTTGCCCCAGAACCATAGTACCCAATGATTTCTGGCACCCCTATAACTATGAAGAATATCATTCTGCAGGCTCAGATGATACCTACTGCAACACTGATGATGATTTTATGCTCTGGCCTTGGGTGAGCGGCGTTGTGGTCTATGGCCTTAGGAGAAGATAAGTTTTCTTCAGATTTGGAGAATGTAACATGTGTACAAGTTCCGGTACCTCTATTCCCATTCTCGTTAGCCTTTCCTTTGCCTGATTACATTCATTTGATTTGATTTCTTTTGTATTTGATTTCCCTACCGGAATCTGTAGATTCCGGCGCCCTGAGTAATGTATGCTTTGGAGGATTGGCTAGATTGTGCCCCAGGAGTTCCAAGGGAAGGAACAGGTCATGTTGTCACAATTGGTGACTAAGCAAAGCAGGATTTCGCATGACTCATAGGTATGAGTCACAAGGTTGTTATATTTTGCACTATGACTCATTAGAAGTCATGGGGTTTCACATGATGCACACTTGTGCAATCATTGTTATGTTGTAATTGGTTGATCGTGCGCATGACTCACATTTGTGAGTCATATGATATAATGATTTTCGCACATGACTCACACTATGAGTCATTGGTTTTGCGCATGTGACCACTTTAGGGCACATGACTTATTTTATAAGTTATAATTGATTGGCACACGGCGCAGTTGACTCAGAGGAGTCAGCTGATGGATTTCATACTATGACTCACTATGAGTCATAGAGGCTGTGTGACTCACAGGTACGAGTCACCAGGGTTAGGGTTGAGGGAAGAGTACCTATATAAGGACCTCCAGGCAACCTGTAGTTAGGACTCTTCACGCAACCATCTAAGTTCTTTCCTATACAATTACTTTACCTCTTTACCTCTCCATTCCTCTATTGGCCTTGTGCGATAGGAACCATAGGGTTCAGCTATCAAGACAACGTAGGCATAGGCCTATGAGCAATAGTGGAAATCCGCCTAGTACTACTCGTTACAATAGTACTCCTACCCTGGTGGCTAAGATTAGCGCCACGCCCCATACCGGACTACAACAACGGCCCGGTCATATTCATCCAACCCAAAGAGAAGTAGTTACCTGTTGCAAAACCAGCTTACCGCATAGGATCGTAACACATGTATACCGGCGGTAGGATAGAGGCAGTGTTGTGGGAAAGCCCCAGGCTTTCCAGGACTCCGGCAGTACCACTGGATTCTGGTAGCTGTACACTCACCAGTAATGATAGTAGCTGTGGGTTACCAGAGCCTCAACTCTTGCAGGAAAGATTTCATGTATTTAAGAGTGGTCTCCTGGCTAGCAGGAGACATCAGACTTCAGACAGATGCCTAGAGAGTGAATACACTTGGTTGAACGGCGATCCTATTGTTCCTCTTTGCTCTAAAAGCCATTCTATTGTACTCCCCTTGTCTTCGCCTCTCAGCAGGTCTCCCTTAGACACCAAAGTGATAGCAGGCTACCGCTTAGGCTCTATTGTATAACCTTTCACACAGGCTAGTGCCTGTTACACTATCCTGATAGTATCTTCAGAGTCCCTTTGGGATTCTCAAGATACTTGGGAGCAGTTTACAGCTGGTATACATGACCTGTTCCTTCCTTTGGAACTCCTGGGCCACAATCCTGCCGGTCCTCCAAAGCATACAGTAATCAGAGCGCCGCAATCTCTGATTCCGGTAGGGAAATCAATTACAAAAGAAATCAAATCAAATGAATGTAATCTGATAAAGGAAATGCTAACGTGAGTGGTAATAGAGGTACTGGAATATGTACACCTGTTACAACAGCACATCATCTCCCTAGTCGATCTAAAAAGAAGAAGTATGTTCGATGTGGTAAGAAATGTCTTACTACCCTTAATTATGGAGATCCCATTGATAGACAGGTGGTCGGAGATTAATGGTGCCAATCCTGTCAAACATGTGGAAATCTGACTGGGCATAATTCAAGATCCTGTGCTTTTTAATTAATTATATCTATCTTCATTCTCCTTTACATTCATGTATTTTTTTTCTATTTTTATTTCTTTTATTTCAATTTTTAGTTATTAATTAAATTATTAATTTTTGCCAGGAAACCTTGTCCTTAATTTAATGTTGTTTCCATTTTTATCTTTTTGGCAGTATTCACAGTTGTCTTTTAACATTGTGGTATCCGGGATAAATGTACTATATTTCACTCAGATTTCTTGGTTTGTGAAAGGTTTTCCCTTTCTTCACTCCAATGATTCAGGGGTTGTCACCACCAGCTACGACCTCAACACGAGTACGGTACTAGTACTTGTACTCCTTCTATCCGTGTTTCTGGTGTCCGCCAAGGCAATATTTTTTTGCTATCATGCTTTTGAAACCTCTCTGTTTAATACTCCTCCCTGCGCCACATCCTGCTCTTGTGGTTTTCTGCCCTTTTCCCCCGTGTCCACGCAGAATACCCTTGCCGTGCAAGCACTGTCTTATTCCCCTCCACAGGCAATATGACTGGTTGGTAAACGAGACGATGCGGCGTCCTGCACAATTGGCCTCAGATTTTTGATTCGATGGTTGCCACTGTGCTGCGTGACGAAGAGAGGGCAATTGCTGTGGTACAAATACTGTTATGTATTTAGGCCTCCCAAGGCTCTCCCATCGACGTGCCGTTTGCCTTGACTAACGCTTGCCACTCGAGTGCTAGGAAAACACAGCAGAGCGACAATTTGGTGGGCGTAATGGCAGAAAATAAAGTGTTTGTTCCCTTGTCGTTGATAAGGTGCTGCTTCTAATGCGATACTCCTCACGATCTAGGGAGTTACCTCTGGAATCTAGTGAGAGAGTAGCGGCTTTCTCATCCGCGGTCTTTCAGTTAAATGCGGAGAAGAGCACAAGAACCTTTTATGTCCACGGAGATATTCTCTCCCGATATTCTCAGCCATTCAAAAGCATAGTGGATGGCAAGTGGGAAGAATCGGTAAAACGCCAAATCAACCTGGAAGAATGGGACGCAGACACTGTTGGCCGTATGATCGATTTTCTCTATACCGAGGATTATACTTGGCAGAAGGATGGGAAATTTAAGCCTGTTCCTATTGCGGTTCCAGAGAAATCACCCAGTGTGGAAACCGCTTTTCGCGCAGTGCGTCCTCTGGCCCCCCTCAGCGGGTTCGTGAGATACACGAGCACTTCGTATTTGTCTTATGATGCCTGGATGTCGGCCTGCGCCGATAAAGAGAAGGGATTCGGGGAATTATTTCTGATGCACGCAAAGGTTTACGCTCTGGCGAACTACCGAGCAATTGAAAAGCTGTCGGAACTAGCACTCGATCGTCTGCTGTGCACTCTTTTGGCATTTCAAGCCTCCGAATATAATCCTCAGCAAATCGGACATATTGTGGAACTGGCATCATACGTCTATGAGAATACATGCTGGCGCCTCGCAAAACGGGAGCCCATGCGCCGGGTGGTAACGAGGTTCATAGCATCAGAGCTTGCGAAGCTGAACTCTGGGGGGGAAATCGCTAAACTAATGAGCGCTTATGGAGACTTCGCTGGTGACCTATTGTTCGACCTAACTAGGAAAATAAAGCTTGCTGAAGTTGGGGGTGGGGCGCATAAGTACTTGGCTGGCCTCGAGGTTAGTCAATTCGCGTGTAACTGAGGGGATATTTTCACTTTTTGCCAAATCCTTAGTACCAGGGCTGATATTAATGAACAAAAGATACACACCGGGGCTTCACAGCCATCAAATTGCGTACAAGAGCATCAATGGGGAAGCCCGAACATTAATTTCGGGACGAAATCTGAGTGAGAGCACACTGGTATTGTCCCAGAATTGCACTAGCCTGAGTGCTAACATTTCATAATAATAATATGGTTAGGCCAGTATGGCTAGTACCCTATTATACAGAAGACGTCAACAAAGCCTGCACCTCGTTTAGGGTCGTCGCATTTGGACAGCCAGGGTATGACGGCCGCTTCAAAATCCCTACCGACCCTGACAGGGGCCGTTCCTTGATATCTATCTGCGACAGCAATATCCGGAATAAGGTTTCTCGTGTCATGTTGCTGCGGACAGAATCCTGGCAGAGGCAATACAAGTTGATGCAAGGCATAAATGCAAATGTTACGGATGATATTGCTGGTGCTGGGAATCTTTGTCTGATGTGGAACTAGCATAGCTTGGTGCGTTTCGCCATGCATAATGGCTTTTGTAGCCAGGGTAGGAAGTTGGTATCAAGCCGTTAGCCTCGCGGGATGTGCTATGGATGAGGGTCACTCGTCGTTAGGTTATCATTGTGGATAGGGTAGAATCGTGTATTGATTGTGAGGGTACCTGCCTGGTACTTGGTTTATGTACCGTATTCTCGGCTTACTTCTACAATACCATTACTGCACCAAAAATCTTAAAACGCCTTGTCTCAGTGGTGGCCAATCCCGTACGGCACATGCTATCATAGAATCCCATAACTCCGGGAGGTGGTAACACCAGGATATCGGAGGCTCGGGAGAATGATATAGAGTACTGCCCCTATGCTCACAACAAAATCTCATGCTTTGAACCCCCTTTGGCCTGCTTCCACAACACCAGTCATGTCCCTCAGGAACCGCTCATAGATCACTAATTCATCGTATTGGGAATCGCCCACATGAGCGAGCACAACGACAGGAACAAGCACCCGCGGTTTGCAAACTAGAGCACTACTACCAGGACATACACAATGTGCCGTCTAGGAATTCGTAATTCGATATCTCAAGAACCCTTAACATAACTTCAGAAGACCTTCGGTGACCCGAGAACGGTGCAGAGTGTACGGCATTCTACCCTCCGGGAGGAGTTGGTTGAGAGTTTTCCCCCTTTCCTGTAGAGCATGAGAAATTTTCCCGTGCAGTTGAATATTTTCCCTTTCACAGAGGGTCCAGTTTGGGATCTCAAATGTTGGTTGTACCGATTTTGGTTAGGATGAGTGATTCGATGTTTGTTTTCTTATCTGGGGGTGTTTGAAGTCTGTTTTTGTTCTTGGCTTTTTCTATGCCGTACTTTAGCGTTCTTGCTTGATCATGGGGTTTCCCCCTATTTTACTGATAAACCCGTGGATCAAACAAAAACCAAAAATCGGGGAGAGAAGGTGGGTATGTCCTACTCGAAGCAACCAGCCTGCCTGTACAGTAGTAGATCCCTGGGATAACCTGGTACTAAAGCAGAGTATGAAACAAGAATAATACCTAGCCAGGGAAAGATATCAACACGGTAGGCGGAATTCTACTTAGGCTAGCGATGATTGCTGATAATCTCCGATATGCCATGGAACACAGAAGATAGATAATGGGAAAGATTGCAGATTGCTGAGCGTTTGAGTTCTATGGCAGGGATGTCATAGTAGGCCCCAGTCAGGGTTCGACGGGAGAGTTTTTACTCTAGTTGGGGAATCCACATTCTTTTCATATACGAGCGTCGCCGAGAGGCATAACAGTGACGTGAAATTTGAGCTTCGCAGCACGACGGCAACGGGCATGGCAAGCAAAATATCGCCATCGTCACCAACCTGAAGACAGTATCATATGAGCAACCAACCGCCAAATATCATCCTTGAGAGCAGATCCATCGATATAGCAACATTCAGGGGTTTTTCCTTTTTTTTTATCTTCTCTTTCTATTTTAAACTATCATTGGTCGGATGTGGGGAGCAGCAGAGGTGTCATTGGGGATTTGTTCTGCAATTCTTACTCTACGCCTATTCATCGATGAGACTTAGACTGATATAATCAAATGTCTTCCTGCTGATCCAACTGCTGCACAACACATTTGTACAAAGGCAAAGGTATGAGGTGTCTTGTAGTACAAGGTAGGTCCTGAAGGATTAGGGTTTTTTTTTTTTTTTTTTTTTTTCTCAATTTCAGGACTTAAAAGCCAAGATTAGGCAGGAAACAGCAAATGATTCAAATGACTTGCGGGATCCCAATGAAGCCCTCGGGAGTCTCAACTGCCCAGGACATCCTGAACCTATTCTGGAAGACTTTGAAATCTATCTTGCATTAAAGAAAGCCTTGCAAGATAGCCCCAACACTATTAACAGGAATTTTCAAAGTATGTGAAAGGCCTCAACACAAAGCCAGTACAGTCCACTATTGAGCGAGTTATGTACAACTATTATAACGTATACTGATTTCTTCCAAGTGAGCTTGTTATACAAAATAAGAGGGATAATGGTTTGCATGGGCAAATACTTCCTTAACTGTTGTGCCTTGTTATAGTATTCATTCTGCTCTGGTATCCATTCTGCCAAATGCCTGCTTTATCTATCGGCGGCACTTCCGGACGCTTGAAGGTGTACCGGTATGTCATCTAATCTACACATAATACCCCAGGAGCGGAAATACAGGTGGGAGTCCTCTACGCTACCCTACTAGCTATATTCAAAAAATACTGGAGCGAGATTAGCGGCACACTGGCAAAAATTGCACTGGATATATAGTATATTGTCTTTCGAAAGAAAGGTTGGCCACTGTCTGCAATCCGAAGGAATTATTTTTTTGCACTTTTAGATCCCAAGCCTGGGGTGCTGTAGCAATAACTTCCTTCTCCTTTGCCCCCCTGCTTCTTCATACCCAAATAGTGACAGGAAACACTGGTTGAACACACCCCCGAGCCTGCAGTCGGTCGGGCTTCAGGCCCTCTACCTTTCACTTCAACGTCAAGCCCCCCAATATTCTTCCTGCCTCCAGGTCAAACTCCAATTTGCAGATATCAACCCTAACACATAGTCCATATGATACATATCATACTTCCCCAGTGACGCTTCATTGGGAAGATTTCTTTCTTTGACCTAGGTCTTGTAACCCTCCGACTATATACCTGTTTATGACACCCTAGGTATGATAAATAGAGAAATATTATACCTTGGGTCAGGATCTCGAACGATATCCCGTGATGTTCAACTCATAAACTCGTTGCTCTTTAGAGCGCTTGTTAAAGACACAACTTAACCCCTGAAAACACACCACTTACTTCACCCCAGTTGTGGAATTTCCCTAACGCTGGGCTCTTCTGGGAGTTGCTGGTCAAGTGGGAACCCGTGTATAAAGTATCACGGTTATCTCCACCCCCGCCGCCGCCCGAAAATGAAAAGAAATGCCGATATCCAATTACCCAAAACAAAAGCTTCACATACTTCAGCCACTACTTCCTTGTTACATGCCTACATTCCCCCTAGTATCACCGCTCATGTAAGGGAATACCAGAGCCCACCGCCCAGGAAGTTATCACTCTCAAACTATTCTTCCCCAGGAAATGCTTTCCATCACCTTCCGGACGAATTCATTTATCGCCCCTTCAGGACGTGAAGCTGCTTTACATATCAAAACTCACTAGCCTCGCGTCTCTATTCTTGAACAGGTCACAGAGTCACAAAAGGATTATATCGCTCTATTAAAGATAAAGTATATTTGATGGAGAGAGAGAGGGGGGGGGACCATTCAGAAATTTTGTCCTATTGCTACTATTTCCCGATATGATAGAATCACTCTTCATAATAGCAGGCAGTTCTCTTAGAGTTGCTTTGCTATTTTCCCTTAATACTGGGGGTTCTTGCTCTCATGAGTCCATTTACTACCCCGGGATAGGCAAGGACTGCTTACTCCAGTGAAAATAATTTATCTGGAAGGTGTATTTTGGTAATCTCTACGAGATACCTTGAAGAAATTTTTTCTTTTTCATTTCCTTTTTTTTTGTTCCTTTCAGTGTTGTTTTCATGGTGAGTGGTATGGTAAGCCATCGTATATCTTTCCTCCCTGCTCGGGTCCCCCGAGTGTATTTTTCCGCCTAATATTGATCTCTCATTGAGGGGTATAGGGGCTACTGTATTAGCATCCGTCTAAGACATCTAGTTTCGAGGGGTTGGAAGGGGGGGTAAATTGAAATTTCTTTTTGTCGGGTTATTATGGATCCTGGCCTATCGAGTGACTATGCATGACGGAGAAGTAATTTGCCTTCGAGAAGGACACAACAGAAACAAGCACGATGCCAAATTAAAACTTGGAGAAGATCTCTTTTTTTATTCTCAGTTCGGGGCTGGTTTGTGAGTGGTTTCATCCTACCGCTTCTTCTGCCGCCTTCTTATTGGCAAAACGATCATATATTTACCCCTTCTAGCGAACACGAAATCCTAAAGGGTTCACGAATTTCTTCCCTTTCGTAACCAATTGGCCTAGCTGCATATCAGAAACGGCAATTCGTTGGAGGTGTTCACGGACCAACCCCGGTACCGAGCACATAGCTTGTGTAGACCGTAGTCCAGTGGGAGAAATAAAAAGGAAAAAAAAAATCCAAGTTCTTGGTTTGGACACGAAAAGGAAAGGATCGACATCTATGATATCGTACCAAGGACGAAAAAAAAACTACAAATATTCTCAATTTTCTCTCTTTATTAGGGGATCACTTCAGGTTTCCAGATTTCTAGCTCCTTTTTGACGGGTTCTATATTGTAGATTCAATTCAACCGTGTCCCGCCACGCCACTCTAAATCGCCTGAATAACTGTAAACTTCCCTTTCCCTACCTTCCACTGCGGAGCCCCTCCACCCTGTCATTACCCTACTCTACCGTAGTCGTCTCACCAGAAATATCTTTGTTTTTCAATACATGATACACCCCACTACTATTGATAATATCCTCCGCAGTACTCTTCGTCTTAATAACTCCACCCATCTGGCACGTTTGCAAATCATCCTCCCGATCACCTCTGCTGCAGGTATCTATCATAGATAACTCGATCGCCCCATATAAACGTGATTTCTACCGCGGAAAATGCCGGTTCTCCGTCCACCGGGAAGAACAACTTTGTTGCAGATTCGGCTTCCGTGGCTTCCTCTACTCCTTGGATAAAGGTAATGGCTTTTTTTGTAAAAGGGTTTCAGGGGTTCTGGATTCTGGGCATGCAGTGTGATTGTGGTGCCTGGCCATGGTAATTTCGGGAGGAGGAAGCAAGGTCAACGTCCAAAGATACTTTTGGATATGGGCATCAGGAAGGATCATGAAGAATTTGGGGTTCTTAGTTTAGGGTTTCTTTTATTCATCACAGTGAAGGATTTGTGCTGCACTATATGACTGTATTTCCACGGGTGTGGTGCCCATTGCTGCTGATGCAGTAAGCATATGTAGAGTGTAGTTGAAAAAACTTCATGAGCGATTAGACAGCTCTAAGCCATCCATAAGGTTCTACAAAAGACTCAGCTTTGTTCAGCTCTACACGATCCCATCAACCAAACACTTCAATCACCTATCTCCTAGCAGTTTCCGAACAGGGAAGATGTCTCAATCTCGCATCCCTGACAATCCCGGCCCCTTCGGTAACACCAAATCCTCTAACAAATTGTGGAAAACTATACTTTTGCCAATGGTCCAACTCAAAAATTGACCTCGTTGTCACCACTGGAGTCAATAACGAATAGTACTTAGACCGATGTGAATACATAACAAAAACAAACCAAAGAAAACTCACACACCCAAACCCCATGGCCACCCCTCCCCAGGGAATGGCACACGGGCTTCAGTGCCACATGGATGGGACTGGGCCCCCTCCAGTAACCCACCCGGGCACCGAAATCCCAGGCCGGCCGTCTTTGGCTCGGACGGCGAGCCATATAGTGAGACAGCACTTTTCGGGGGTAGGGTAGGACTGCAGGCAATGCCAGGGGACGGCCTGAGGAGAAGCAGGATAGCGGGGGATGTTGGGATTTGTTGCAAGAGAAGGCAATGATCGGACCTAAGGGTTTCCCCTGACTGAAGTAAGCTAGCTTTAGGAGACAAAGTGAACTCCGGTAATCAGAGGTTAAGAGTAAATCCTGCTACATGAGAAAAGAGAAACGGGAGGGAAGGAAATTTTATATGAAATGAAAAGTTTTCGACGCTTACGCATTTAGTGAGTCCATGCTACAAGTAGTGAGTACCGCCGGGTCTCTCACTACTATCTTTCTGACCGTCTCCCTCGAGGGGGGAACCCGCCCTCTTTATGCCCCTTGGACCCCAATGACCCGTAGCCCCACTTCCGCCGAGTATCGAATCATCCAGAAAATATTCCACAATCACCTCTCACTACCCACGGCGACGAATACGTCCCCAATAGTGCCGGGGCAGATATCACCGTAAACTACACTGGGAAGGTAAAATACAGGAAAGCAGCATTTCGCGCCCTAGGATCTGATGTCAATTATCCTGTCTTTTATCTTATATGCTTACGTCAACTTGAAGTAATCTAGCCTTTGGCGTCCGCCACATACTTACGATCTGAAGCATCCTTCATGACGGCCAGCTACCGACGCCACGTAAGTTTACCGTGAGTTTCCGTTCGGACCCTAACAACGGCCGAGTGAAAGCCCATGAGGACGATATGGGCAATGTTTCCTTAAGCCGGATACGCTCGCGCTCTTGCCCAGATGGGAGGAATTAGTATGGTGTGCCGGTTTGGTGACTTACGGGGTGCGACGGTGGGTGTGTTTATGGAAATTGGTATCATACACTCGATGTTGGATCCTCAGGGTGGGGGCGCGGGACGAGGGCGGTTGAAGCACAGGTTCCTATATATTTTTTTCTATCCATCCAGGACTTGCCGCCTAGCTCACTCTTGTCTTGGCTACTCACCAGATAGTATCATAGGAAAGTGTAGTAATTGATTCTCATAGGGATCCATCAGTCGAGCTTTAGCTCTCCCTAACCGGGAAAACTCGACGGTCTAATTTTATAGTACCCATTCTAACGAAAAACATAATGAGCGCGGAAACTGCGTGAAAGTCTATCGTCCCTCCCTAATTACACTCCGCCGGTGCCCACATCCCCTCCGGCTTCAAGGCTTTAACCGCAGAACACCACTTCGCCAACCTGTCAGGCGTGACATCCCCTGCCCCAACACAGACCCCGAGATATTCCTTGAACCCCTCAAATCCACCCGTAGCCAGCCTTGTCACCACCGAAGCCTGGCACTTGTTCTTTAGATACCACGCCGCCGCACCATAAGTGTACCCCTCCTGCAAGACTAGCGCACGAATGGCCTTCTGATCCGCGATGGGGACTGTATCCATGTTGCCAAAAGTCACGCTCAGCACTTTGCAATTACTTATCCTCAAGACTTCTGCTTTCAGGTCTGGTTGCGAGTACGCGTAATCGTAGATGAATGGAAACATTAGCATCGCTTTTGCTGTTACTGGTTAGCTGTGCTTCTCCAAAGCGGACAAGGGGGAGGGCTATCTCACTTCCTTGACCAGGACGGCCCGGGAAGTGGTTGACGTTGTAGGTGAAGTCTCCGCTCTCCGAAGCCATTAGCCCTAATAAGGCTGCTTTCTGACCGAGCGTTGTAAGGCCGTAGCCTCTGAACGCTCTGTTGATTTCCACGATTGCCTCCCCTATTGGGTGGCATTCTTCCGTCACTTTTGTGCAGATTTTGGGTGCTGCTGCTAGGAGTTGTTGGCTTGTTACGTCGGGGGTGGGGAAGTTTGAGTCGAAGGGTCTAAGTGGCGGTGGCGCTGCGAGGGTGCACGTGAGGGTGGTGATAGTTAGGAGGAAAGAGAGGATATTTGGTAGCATTTTGTTGCTGTGGCTCTGGGGTGTGGGATGTTTCGGAGGTGGTTGTGGTGTATGTGTGGGATGATGGTAGTCTGTTGGTGGGTCGGTATGATGTCTTGAGAGATGAGTGAAGATGAGAATGAATGGAAGGAATGAACCAGAGAACAGAGCTCCTTTTAAGAAAGAAGGAATGCAAGTTATCGTTCTGCATTCTAGCTACGATACTTCGTTTTACTATTGACAACGCTCTACTATTAACCGCTGGCAGTTCGCCGTTTTCCAAAACAATAATGACAACAATGGTAACAATACTAAAACAGGGTCCAATTAGAATTGAACACAGTCCGTCCGCCAGTCCGCCATCGTAAGGTCTTAAGGAATGAAAGGGAAGGCGACATTCTGCTTGCGGGTGAGGTCCCACATACTTCACAAATACCCCTAACAGCCGCAGCAGTCATAGTAGTGCATAGCGGTTTGTTTCCAATCCCGTGTTATCGTGGATCACAAATTTCTATTTCTCAGTAAAGCGACCTACGACATCATGTTCTTGTCAGAACTTAAACACAGCTCATCAAATGGCGAAGAAGATCTTGGGGTTTTGCGTCAGTGCCCGCTTACGGCATATCGACGGACTCACTCCTTCATTCGCTTGCTCGTGGTTCGTTTATTGATAATGGTACTTGTGCTATTGTGCAACATATCATATCCCCGAATTGAAGAAGGAATGTTTGGTTCCGGATGCTTGTGTACAGCAATAAACTCTAGAACGCCACGATTAAAAATTCATAATAAGACATACCCTAGCAGTGGCTCTCTTCCCCCTTACTGCTGTTCGCGGTAACCCCGCACGGCACTTGGCTATCCCTCTAGATTCCTGTTCTATGTTTGCAATAGAGAATTGACGTTCAGCGTGCCTAACAAGTTACACCAAGCCACCCAGCCCTAACCAACTCTCGCTTCGTTACACGGATAGTGCTTCCACTTCCGGTTAGCATGCGGCGTCGGTAGGCCTGCATCCTGACACTAGTCCGGGGTTGATCGTAACTTAGTAGGATAGTTAGTATCATACCGTACAAGCAGGAAGGGCCATTACTCGAGTAGTCAGTTGTCTGCAGTCCTCGGGGGTTAGCAATTAAAATTGCAAAAATAGGAGAACGACGAAAGCCATTACACAGGGGAGAAAGAAAGAAAGAAAAAACCCAAAATACTTGTAGAAGTCCCGGAATCTTGGAAGCATTGTGTGTTACATACAGTATGGGCGATATTCACTGAGGTGTGTACTCGGTAGAGAATTGTCGTTCTTATAAGAGGGTTTGAGATGGTAAGGTGGTAAGGTATGATAAGTTGGCAGTCCCTTATTTACTACTGAGCAACCCTAAGCAACAGTGCTTAGATATTATACCAAAATCAGCCTATGAAGATTCTAAACGAAATGTTTCCTAGGATGTAGCAAACCTATTTGCCGCGAAAAGGGAAGAAACTCCCTGAACGCTCGACTTTCCCATTTTTGCTTGCTGGGAGTATCCGTGACATTTTGGCACTTTGGTATGGTCTTCACGGCTTACGCTAACCTCTCCTACCAAAAGAGATTGGACCAGAGAGCGGGAAAAAAACTCTGCAGTCCCCACCATTTCCACGCTTTACCCTGGAATCTCTTTGCTGTATCAAGGTCTAACTTAACTGCAGTGTCCATCCTTGCCCCATGGAAACCAATCAAGTAAGCCTCACTTGAATCCCCCCGCTATCCTGGATTTATTCGCACGCAGTGGGACGGAATGGGTTGGGTTGGGTTGGGTTGCGGCTTTTAGAAGCGCCTTGTTTGCAGTTACTCGAGGACTGTCACTATTTATGGCTGGGAATATACCTATCATACAGTACATATTGTACAAGATGGGCAGCACTGCGCTTGTACCTTCAATTCAATTGTTTTCTCCTTTTTGTTTTTTGGAATGTGTATATATAACGGATAGCGATTTTGTAGCTTGGTTGCTTTCATATATAGTATAGAGTTATCTCATATGTCGGAGTCCAACCCCGGCACATGGAATACCTTTTTTTTTCTATCCTTTTACTGCAATTTAATTCTGTTTTTTAGCCCAATACTGTTATGCCTACACTTTCATGCAGATTCACTATACATACTTGATTTGTTAAAATATGCAGGGTTGTCAGATACTAGTAAGTCCTTGTACGTCCCTTACAGCAATAGTACTTATGCAAAGATACTTGCAAAAGGCACAGTACTCAAGACCTTGTGGAAGCAAATGCGGTTGCATTTGTGGTAAGATTTCTTTTGGCAATACACCGTGTTCCAGCCTCTACTACCGGTTTACTGTCACTCCACATAGCTCCAATATCTCAGTCATACGCGCCAAGAATTTGAGTGCAGTCTGAGATGGAAGATATGCATTTGTGCCGGCACCCGGATGCTACCTGATAAAAGTTGGGCGTTACGGGGGGTTGTGATGTGGTAGTGGGTTGGTTTAAAGCAAACATTCTCTATGCGCAGCCCAATTGGTGGGCTTGGGTATAGAGGAGCGGTTTGAGTAAGTTGGTCGTAAGTGGGGTACTAGAACTGTGAGTTCTGAGGGGAATGGCTGCATGAAGGTGGGGTGAAGGGAGGTATCGGTATGATGGATGTGTAGAATTTGGTTTCCGCAGCTAATACTATAGTCGTGTAGTACAAACATGTTGAGGTTGAGGTGGTAGCGGCTGTTGCTCCAGAGAAATTAGCAGCGTATCTACGCTCTCTCTCCGTAGATATACGGTCTAGAGTCAGCGAGTGATCACCCATCACTAACGACACATACAAGTATACCAGGAGCATATTCCCTGTCCGCGGGTCCCCTTCTCCTCCTCCTTACCCCTTCCTTCTCACCTCATCCCCCGCCTGGGCCAAAGTCATCTCAATCGGCAATTATCCTACACCACCGATATGCACATACGCTCTTGAATCCCATGAAACTCGCACTCGGGCCAGGATACCCAAGGCACGGGCGGAATGCCTCCGGTGCTATCTGCTGTGGGCAAGTCAATCGTGATTTGAGATCTCAGCATCAGCATTGCTTGCGCCTGGACCCGAACTTAGTGTTTTCACAGCCGGGGTGGATCTCAATACCCACCCCCAGTGTCAGTATATCAGAAAGGCTTGTGAAATAGGCTCTTTCTTGACCTTCGGTCGAGAGCGGTCCGAGCTCGTGACCCTGGTTGCGTGAGTCGTTGCCGTCGCCACTTAGAGGTACGAGTGAGAGGACGGGAATATGTATGAGGAGTTGGAGATCACTATTTATGGGACCTCGTATCGTCCACCTTGATGAAACAAACCCCGCGCAGAGAGAGAGAGAAACGATCATCTTTATTGCTAAGCATTGCGAAAAAATATAGTTCAAAGGAAAGAAAGCCAATGTTCCTCTCGTCGACCCCCCAGTTGCTACTGAAGTATTCGTTAAATAACCCATAAATCCTCAGCAAAAACAAAGGAAATCAGATGTGGAGAACGTTCTCTGTGGCTCCCCTAACACTAACACACAAAAGATGCCTTCAATAACAGTCCCGTGAGTGCTCTAGGCACCCCCTCTGGCACTGCTAGTGGGCCCGAGCGCTCATGGAGCACTGACACTTTCGGTGGCTAGTGAAGTCGTGACATCAACTCAACGCTCCAGGTTCTTACGGTGGCACATGTCGTCAGTCGTTGAAGCAAATCCCCAAGGAGGGTGAGCCGAAAGAGGAAGAGAGGAGAAAAAAAAAGGAAAGAATTAAAAAACGGAGAGAAACCCCTAGAAGTGATGGGCATCCATGCTTCAGGAATTGAAGAGAGAGAGCACAAAACGGCTTACTACATGACAGAGTGCAAACATGCAACTTCAGCACAACATAACAGAACATCCACATCCGAACCTTAGTAGCCACATTCGCGGTATCTGGCTACTAGTCTCGGATCTAGCACGATATTGGCCCTCTATGAAGAGCCAGTAGGTGTAAAACAAATGCAGGGCGCCAGCGGTGGTACCCTCATTGCCCGAACCTCCAACTTCTCTTCAACAAAATCTTCTTCTAACTCTTCTGACTCCCCTTCTGAGTCCTCAAGCTCAATCTCATCTTCTACCGGAACTATACATACCGGTATCCGTCTTTCCACCTGCACAGCCCGCGCCACCGGCTCCTCTCCAGTGGGTCCCCTCCAATGCGGACACGTCTTCCTGTGCCCTTCATTCCCCTTCTCCCGAATAACCACATAACTCGCTAGGCATACCCAACACCACTCACTATTACACCTACACGTAATATGATCGCACCCATTCACCTTTTCAACCCGTGCACCACAGCCCGGACACACCTTCGCCAACTTTCTCAAAAGCTCCTCATTCGCCTGGTCTTCCTCCTTCACCTGGGCACAAGTTCGCGATGCGTGCCAAGGGATGCGACATGTGAAGCACGACTTTGCGGAGCACAACTGACAGGTTACTATCGGCTGTTTGCTCCTGCTAGAGTGTATTTGACCGCTAGGGCAGGAGGGTTTTAGGCAGGGCCGGTATTCAGGTATCGACAAGAGGCACGCTTGTAGGAGGTGATCAGAGTATGTGGATGCGAGGGCGGGGAATTCCTTTTGGACGTATCTGAAAGTGATTTCGCTAGGGCATTCGGGACACTTTGGTGATGGAGAGGAGGTGGTGGCGGTGGTTCTGGAAGAGAGAGCGGTCCCGATGTGGGTTTGAAGACAGGGCTTGCAGACCTTGGACTTGTGGGCGCAAGATGGTGAGATTGTAGGACTGGCCCGGGAGACCTGTTTGGCTTCCATGCATATTATGCAAGCGAAGCGGGGGAGGGAGATATTTTGATAAGCCATCGCTGTATACTGTAGATGCGGTTGCCGGGGGGGAGGAAGGAGAGCGCCCTCAGATTCCTAGCATTTGAAGACACATTTGTCGAAGTGGGTGAGCCTAGGTCTATTAATACTGGGATGGGTTATCAAGTATCCCCACTTTCATACGTCGTGTAACAATGGTATCCCCACCTTCGTGGGTGGCGTGCACCAATGGAACTTAGGACACCGACGGGAGGCCTGAGAGTGATGAACGGGTCCGAGTTTAGCAATGCTGATTGGCTTGGATGCAAGTTCCCCATACTGCCAATTAGGAGCTACAGTATCTGCTGTTGTATCAAAACTACCGTAGAGAATCATCAAGAACAGCCTTAAATATCATTCTCTGTTGGTCCAAGAGTATAGTCCAGGCCTACCACAAACACCATCACTGCGATACCAATACAGCTCTCTCAGCCTTATACCCCCCAAGAACCAATCAAACAAAGCTAGCGGTTTCAAATCTCCTTTTTAAGGGAATCAATTTGTTCCTTAATAATCTTCTGAAACAATCCCGGCCTATCGCCACCCCCTCCATCCCCTCCATCCCCACCCATCTTCCACAACCCTTCCCATAGCCACGGTGATCAACAAAGTACCAACGAAACCCTCCTTAAGGTAGGCAAACGAAAAGTCAGACGTCCACTCGGCAATCATCTGGACAGGCCCGTCGCCAAACTCAATCCCATCATTTCCCTCAAGCTTCGCCTGCCAGAAACGGCAATACATCTTCCTCTTTTCCACATCAGGCATAGGGAATACGTACTTCCTGTCGAACCTGCTCGGTCGGTCAACGATTCCCGGGCCGAGCGCTTCCGAGTGATTCGGTGTGCCGAGGACAAAGATGCCGTTGTTTTCAACTATTCCACCCGACTCGTTGAGGAAGAAGGAGCGGTTCACTGGATTGATCAAACTGCCCAGATCCTCGAGGATGAGCATGCAGGGAGCGAAGGCGCGGGCTCTGTCGAGCGCTGCGAACATGCCGTACTCTTCGCCCCTGTAAGACTTGAAGGATTTTACATAGAGGGAGAGGCAGGATACCGACTTCATCAGCCCTTTGATGGAGATTGTCTTCCCGTTTCTAGGAGGTCCATGGAAGATGATGCCCCGCTTCCAGGGGGCGCCGAGGTGTTCGTATATATCTTTGCCATTGAAGGAGTTTTCCACATCGGATCGTAAGCGATGTTTCATCGTTGTATCCGGGATTACGTCTTTCTAGTCTGCCTTATGTACACTCTCCCACAGTTTGTGGTTCTTGCTCCAGCTGCTGTCGTTGAACACGAGGATTTCCTCGCGAAGTTCCATGACGTAGGCACATGCTTGCAGGATTATATACTCGATGCCCATCTTCTCCTTTTCCGAGTGGAGGAAGTAGTGTGCTCGGATGACGTTGTACCCCTCCGGCCAGGTAGCGAAGTAGTAGACTTACCCCTTCCCATCCCTACAGAGGATGAGCTTTGCAAAGCCGATAGAGTGCTTAATACTCCCAGACCCAGTTGCGCGGCTGGAAGACGATTGGAAGGTAAGGTTTGAGGAAATGGGTCAGATCCGGAGGTTGAGGGGGTAGAGTGATCTTGCCGGTGCTAGGAGCATAGCCAAATATGTCACAGCTGTTGTCCCGGCAGGCAGTGAGTTTTTGGTGCGGGTGCTGGGCTCCGGTGGCGGTGTGGAGGGCGAGGTCAGTGAAGACGGCTTGTGCCGAAAAGTGCGTTGTGGGGGAATAGGCGGGGGACTCGGGCTTGTCGTGATGCTTGTTCGATTTAGACTCTTCGACGAGGAGGTGGTCATGCATGTGGGAGTCAACCAGTGGCGGGGGACTGCCAGACCTAGTGGAGTATAGTATGAGGAGGATGGTGGGGATGATTCGGTGGTAGCGGGAGCTAGCTGCTGCTCACGGGACAAGAGAAAGCGGTGCATTATGTCTGTTTGGTGCAATCTACACCGTCACCGAGACAGTAAGCTTACCCACGAACAATTCAGCAGTCAAGTGAGGAAATAAGGAAGAGGGAATATCTACCACTTCAATCAAGAATATGAGGGAAGAGAACAAAGGTACTTGTGAGGTGAGGCGAGGAAAAAGCGTGGGGAGAAAAGGGGAGAGTTGGGAGAAGTATTATATACCATTGGGAAAGCTGGCGATAACTTATGAGCAGAACGGGACAAAGTGTAGAAGGACAACAGTTACTGTGATAACACACTGTGGCCAGCGAGGCTTTGGGGAGGGCATGATCGGGATGAGGGCCAAGATCCAGTTGGTTGACCAACGAACGGGTAACTTAGGGATGAAACTCCAGCCACCTTCTCAATAAATTCAATATTATCAATAGGTCATCCCTTCCACTTCTTCTATTCTTCACTCCCAAGGGCGTTTCCCCCTCCGCCAGCTACTGCTTCAATACTCAGTTCGTCAATGCGAATCGTTATTCCTCTTTAGGGTATTTTCGCTTGGGAAGTCCCTCTTGCGCAGATACTGGTAGGACTGAGGTTGTGTGGAATGCTCTGTTGCCTGGGCCAGCTCCCAGCTTAACACAGAGGCTAACCCACGTTAACTTGCCCATGTTACGGCAGTAGGGTCGCACCTATCCGAATTGGCTTGATATCGTAGTTCAAACATATCCCGGCTATTGGTGTTAGCCGAGTGATGTAAAATGATGGGATAGGACCCTCTCTGCTATCGCACAGGTATCATAGTCTTCAGTTTGACCAATGTATAAGCACTCAACAGTTTCACAAGCGCGAAAGAACGCAGACCCTTCTTTTCCCACGAACGAACTCATTCCTTTCCCTGCTGCGATACGTTCTTTCCTTTCTGATTGCGGTTTTCCTTATGGTGTAGTTCCTACCTGCGCCCTATTGATTCACCATCAGGTGCCGGGGTCTGGATACCTTTTGAATTCGTGAGCGTTGCGCGTATGATACACGAGTGTATTGCTCTAGTATTCCGGAAAGGCGTAAATCCCTCCGGCACAGACGGAAAGTTCTCGGGAACTGGGGTGTTAGATTTATATTTCTTTTGTTCTGGGGTATTGCGGAGGACATTCCCCATGCCACGTTCCCTCGTTTGGTGTCAGAAAGTTGTGGAGAAGCAGAGACCTCTATGGCGAGCAGGAGGTGGACCTTGGGCGCATGCTCGAAACAACTACTTCTGTCTTTCCGAATATGTCTTCAGTTGTTAGGCTAGCGAAGTTACAAGCAATCACAATTACCAATGCCAATATGTGCCAGTATCGTATAACTCGTGTCAAATTTAACTACCGACTTATCATACAACAAGACCCAGGTTTGCTCTCCACTCACAGCACTTGCAGGGCTAATTCTTGACAATAACTATCAAACAACAGGGTCTTAAATACAGGACTTGACCTATTGGCCGCGCCGCAAATGAATCCCACGGAATCTCTCGAAATTTGGGCCTCCGCCACCTACACGCTTCTTCCCTAGTTCAACTCGAAGAATTGTAAGCATACCTTATCTCTTAAGTGGATTCAACTAACTGGTGACCGTCTTCCGTGGTGAGGGCCTGAAAGATCTCAGAATATGGTTTGCGAAACCCCCCTAATAGAAATACCTTTACTGTAAGGTTCCACCCGGGCCAGCCCAATACCATATCCCGCCCGATCCTCTTGTGAAGGAATATCTCTCCTCTAGCCTCTTAAAAGCTTCCATATGTGGAGGGCACTTCAGCCCAGCACATCCAGACCCCGATATAAATTTTCAATACCCTAGCAATTAATACAATAATGCAAAGTGAATCATGCGGGAAATAATACAAAGCTATATGCGGCACCTCAAGACTAGCCAAAAGCGGGGAGGATTCGCAAATAAAATCAGACACCCGATGTGGCAGGCCAGTGAAATGAGTTTCGTGCCTGGTACAGTGGGCAAACTTGGTCAAGACTACAAATAAAACGCAACAGGGAGCAGAGAAGCCGTACGTGCTTCATCCCTCCGTTTGTACCCATTCTAGAGGTACTGTGAATATAGGACTTCTATCTGAGGAGAAGAGACAAACAGGGATCCAGCCCGCCTTGATCTGGCGGAACAAATTTGGCCAAGGAAATTATGGTTCTTGAAGTTTGGTACCTACCCAAGAGGGAAAATTCTCCTGCCTTTTACCCCTACTCTCCACATACTTCTTGCAATCCCTAAGTAGTGGCCCCCCACGAGGCACTACGAGGAGGATTATAAGCCCCCAGGACCCCCAGGGTCAAGAGAGAACGGAGCTATAGCAGCCATGGTAAATCGAGGACAGAGAGGCTCCCTTGTGAGGAGCAAGGTAGTGCCTGACACTTGGGGGAAGAAAAGAAAAGATCAGACTTCTTATGCCTTAGAGTGAAAGTGGATTCAGCTAGAAAAAAACAGGCATACGGAAAATCGGACTCACACATACCGGTGCCCCGAGAGTTGATATTGGATACTATATCACTCGATGATGGGGGAACCGCTGGTACAAAATGTATGGAAAAACAGTTATAAGACATGAATGATTAGGTGAGAAGGGAAGGGAAATCGCCCCGCATAGCTCCCGGAAGGGGGTATTTCACAAGTCACGAAGCCCCTGTCCACTCTATAAACTTGTTACAGAAATCGCTCACAATTATGGTCCCTTGAGTCCTAAAACCCAAATGTATAGAGGACCATATACCAATGCCTATTTATCGTGATACCCAAAAAATCATCGGTGGTTTTTTTTTTTTTCAAAGGTTGGAATAGCACATCTTTTTTTTTAAAAAAAAAAAGTGTTTAACCACCATATCCAGCTCCAGCCCTGTATGGTACGCAACATCCCGAAATGCTATGATAGCCCATATATAACGCCGGTGTGTTGAGGGATCTGCAATAGGGGAGTTCCGGTTAAAACCTAAAAGCGTCTTGGACGTTGAGACGTCATAAAATCACAACTAACTTACTCCAATAGCCAAAGTGTAGAATAACATGTTTTCGTTTCATATTTGCACTGATTTGGATAGCCAGACTTCCCCCTCATTGCCGTATATAAATCAAAATCAACAATATATTCTCGTTCATCCTCTCCTTTGCCCTTCGGGTTTGGGTAATCCCACCGATCCATGGACCATCGTTGAGGGGTGACATCGATACTACGGTGATTGCCCAGTATGACGCTATACGGTGTGGCGCGCACATCCTATCACATTCGCCTTAGATTCCAGGTATTGGCCGTCATTTCGAATTAGAAAAGGACGAATTCAAGTTTTACCGATCTAGTTATTTCTCTAAAAAAGATTTCCCTTGCCCCATTTCCCTAAATCGGAGTTTCGCCTCATTAGAGCAGGCTAGGCTACCACTCTAAGGTTTGGGAAGCTCACGACGAAAGGTGGGTAAAGAGATATCATTTCCTTCTTTTAGGCTAACAAATAAACAGCAAGAACAGATCACCAGCATCGCCACAAATAGTTTCCCCTAGCAGGTGTCGAGAGAACAACAAAAGGAAACAAATGCCAACCTAAACCAATCACCAACGGGCTCAAGACAGAGCTTGATAGAGCCATCGTACCGGGCTAGAAGAAAGTTACCACAAAATCAGGTTTAGCACTCCGGGAGGTTCGAGGATGACCTACCTGCTCAACCACGAGCACAAGCCCTGATAGGCCCGGCACTGCAGAGAATACCCCCGAAGCAATCCCAGGGGGCCCCACTGGCCATACAGCCAAGAATCTGCCCAGATCGTAATCAGTACTGCCAGTCTTTCATCCCGGATAACCACCACCTACTTTAAACCAGCAGCTTCCAGGGACCCTGTTCCCAAGGCAAGCAATGAACCTCTAATCCGACGTCAGCAAGTCTGCCCTCCGAAAGTGGCTGGTCTAGCGGAAGGGGCCATACAATTGCACGCCTCCCATATCTTCTAATAAACCTCAAGATGATACAAGCCCTACGGCAGGGCAAAGCTGCTGCTCCCTCCGCGCCAGAAGAGTCCGCAGCTGCACCCGCAGCATCCAATGACGCGCCGTCGAGTTGAGCACCGCCGGCGTCGAATGCGCTGAAGGTGAGATCAGAGGCGGCCGGGTCGTCGATAACAACGATAGTGCCATCAAGCTTTCCGCCATCGTAGATCGAGAAGGTGTATTTCTTACCGTCGGCACTCTTCTTAGTGCGCACACCTGTGAATCCGGCTTCGATGGCTGCGTCTGCGTCGGCATCCTGGGGGAAAGCCGCGGCGCTGATGAGCGCTGCGAAAAGGAGGACGAGGAGGGTCTTGAGGTATTGCATTTTTGGTGGGATAGTTGGCTGATGAAGGGACTAGAGGTTTCTTTGAAGATTGTTTAAGAAGATTGGCAGATGGTTTTTTGTTTGTTTATAAAGAAGTTGCTGACTATGGCGCTCTCTGTGGTGAGGAGAAGGGCTCCGGAGACGTGGAATTGTCCGGTTTATATAGACTATCCTGACTTCCCTCAACCCAATTAGGGAGTATGATGATTTGAGCAGGCTTCCTTTGGAATACGAGCTTCATCGGAGTCCCCGTACGCTGGTTCATCCCCAACTTTCATCCCTCTCGCAAGGAAGGTACCTCCCCCCGTAAGATTTGCAGATATTCGCAACCTTTTCTTAGGTCTGTATAGCCAAAATTGGAATTGGCCTCGTACCAGCTTCGGTCAAATGATTCACCTCAGTGGGACCAAGATACGAGCACCAATGCTGCGGCAGTCGCCTGATAGTCTGCTATCCAAACAACCCCGAGAGAGGCCGACCCCTCCCGTCCCATAATGCGTAATTTCCCCTGTTCCCAGTATATCTGTGCACACCCGGGATTTGGAGACTACCACAAGTGGCCGAATAGTTTGGTTCCACAACCTGAATTGCTATGGGAGCACAAGTGGGAAGTCATCTTGAAGAATTGGCGATATCAAAGGATAGCCACGATGACGCCCTATCGAAAAAATTAGAAATCGCTCCACAGACCTTTTGGTGAGCGTCTGGTGCAAAACTTCTCACAATTTTATATAGGAACCACATGTACAGCTTTTCTACAAAGACGGTTGACCAAATACTACTGGTGTACAAACCACCGTGAAGGCTGACAGCCGTTACAATATTTAAGACTCACCGCGGTTTTCTGCGGGCCAATTGCCTTTGCTCTACGCAGAGACCGTGGTCTTTACCTCCGTGTCTCAGACAAGCCCTACCCGTATATAGCCACTAGTACTACCTCAGACATTACACTCAAATACAAGAGATATGTGCCAGACCGTTGAAATTCCTCCCTCTGTGGCAGGGACAGAGAGGTCACCGCAAACTCAGCCCTCAGTTAAGACAAAAAAATGTATAAAAATAAAAATATATCGGGCCTTACTACGAGAGCCAATTGCAACGTCCCTAGCACATTTCCCTTGTGTTGAAGTACCGTTAAAGCTATCACTGAAAATACGTTATCTCATTCTGTAAACCATATTATATGTGTGGGAGTCGTGTACGATATACAAACGACTAGCTATATCTAGAGGGTTTTCACATGATGACATGGGTATATATAGTCAAGGTTATTTCCTTCTATGTAACTCATATAGTTTGATAGCTCAGCTATGGAAATTCATCTCCAAGTCTAAATTATATTGCTTTCAACTCCCAGTGCTGCCTTAGTTTCTAAGAGACAGTCTAAGAGACTTCAATATTTTCAGCTATGTACAACAGATATCAGACGAAGCCTTTTCCTTGGAAATCGTGAAGCCTGGTAATCTACCCTACCAGTGCTCAAAGCACAGAAACCAATCCACCCCTCTAGCAGTTTCGCAATAAATTGAGATCAGCAACGTAACCATAATCAATACTTCTATAGCGCGAACGTGATAACGCCAAGTCCACTCCCCTTCAGCAATAGGAGAAGCCATTCCAGAAACTCGAATCCCACCCCTTACATTGTACTACAGTCTCCAACTAGGACAGGACAAAAAGCTGCAATTGACGAACAGACATCAGGAACAAGTTTTATTTTTATTTTTTGTTACCCTACCTTGAGTAATTCTCCTTTTTTCTTGCCAAAATACCCCTGTTGGTCATGCCCAGCTTATTTTGGACTGCATTTCTCCACCTCAATCCTACCTTACTTCAATTCTCCGAAAATTGCACAAGCTCCGACCGCATCAGCAGGAAGGGAAAAAAGAAAGAAAAAAACAAATACGCCCAGGTATGCGGGAGAAGCAAGCAGAACAGAGCAAATCATGTTCAAGCCAAGATCTGCAACACAACCCGATAAACCCAAATGCGGCCGCATGAGTACGATTTATAAACAAAAGCTACTCCCGGGTTACCGTGGATGAGTGGGTGTTATATTATAGTCTCACACGTCGTACAGAACATTTGTCGTGTTCGCATTGATATTGGGCTGAGTGGGTATAGTTTAACATTCGGGTTTCTGCTTGAAGTGGGGGATGGAAATGGAGGAATGAGCTGCTTTGGTGAGTTTTGCGGTTGCACCGTGCTACTGACATCGGGGGAATGGATTTTCCTGGCGGCGGTGTGAGATCGCGCAGGGGTTGAGTAACGTTGGAGAGAGGAGAGCGTTGCGGGCTTTACTGACCTAATGCAATATATTCGAGTATCACACTCGTACAACAAGAAACCTTTCGAGGTGTTTTAAGAGGTTATAGAAAAAAAAGACAATGTTTATCTGTGGTAAGAGCAGGTGACTATCTAGTAACTACCGTAGGGTCAAGATCATCCATTGGACGAACTAGTTCGAGTGATGTCACGTGAACACCCGATGCACTGCTGGCGCTCCAATCAAGCACAGTACGAGTATACAAGGCCACCAGGATAGCATACCTCCTTCACTTCATGTCCGCCCTTCATGTCCCCAATCCCTCGCGTCGGCTGTCCCTGCCTCAAAACTTCAAATTTCCCCTCGATTACCAACACTCATTGGCAGTGTATGAACCAACAACCGACCAACACCCCACGACCACAGGTCAAGCCTACCACACCATAGCTGAGTTTCCTTGCACAGGTAGTTACAGCAGGTAAGCGCAAGTGCAAAACTCCCCGTGTAAACTGGACATCCGGAGTGCGCGAGATACTTTCTCCCATATTCTCCGAGCATATAAAGCTCGTATTCAGGTGCGAGATAGAGCATGGGGAGGGTGTGATGTCGGTGCTCTCGTTGGAAGTGTTTCTCGCCGGTGGAGCGGAGACTCTTTTGCATTATTGTGGGATGTTGCTCCAAGGTAACCTAGCTGTCGGGAGCGCAGTGTAATTGTAGCTAAGTTAGGTGCGATATTTGCTGTTTTGTACCGTTCTATACCCCGCCATACTCGAATTCGTGTTACCGGAAGGTTCCCTTACACTGAGGAATTATTCCCAATCCAGATATAGTTTAGCAACTTACCAGCAGACTTTTACAGTGAGCAAGTATGTAACCTTCCAATAGATATTGTGGCAAAGTGGAGTGGTTAGAGTTTGTAAGATACAGTTCTCGGGAAAGAGCTCGCACACAGCAGAAGGATCTTGAACTACTATCAGCGAAGAGGCTCTTGTAGCATCGGTAGCTTTTCTGGAAGGCAGGACCCCCCGTAGGCATGTGGGTGTGCTCGTAAGTGCCAAAAATATATCAGGCGAGGGGGGGGCAATCAAGTTAGGCGACTAACGATGCAACGTGCCACGAACCGGAAAGGCATAAATTCACAGTCCAATGAAGGTACAGTATGTAGTATCCCCTATCGCGGGAGTGGCTTGATCTAAACTTATAGTACAAGATCCCGGGGCCCGTATCGAGTGTACCATGTAGCAACCACTAGAACCACACAAGAAAGGGTTTGATATATCGACCACCGCTAGGTCTCTCTAGGATCTACACAAAATAATTCGATACGGGATCCATCACGACAGGGCCAAAAAAGCCAAGGCCTCACACAACTCACCACAATAACGAGAACTGTCTTACGTTCCTAACTTTCCTGACTGACAAGTTGTGCCACCCTGGCTCGTATATGGGAACGTGCATTTGGGGATTCTTATGGGATGTGTTTAAGCTTAACTAAGCCAAGGGCAAAAGGGATCGGATTCCAACAACAAAATGATGTACTTTCTAGAAGGGGTAATTTGTAGTGGCCAACCGGCGCCGGATCCACTCCTTGTTAGAGTACATCTGACATTCGTATTCCGAATCCTAACTCACACTCTGGTAGGAGTGTTTTGCCCGACCTGTTAGGGGATAACTCTACTCCTGCTGTTTCTGGCTGGACGGTTTGGAGCACAGCATGGGCAGTCTGTACAGGAGCATATATATATCTTATCGGTGTTACATAATATTACGATACCTTTGACTCCCATTCACTCGCTCCATCTGCCTGCCCCAAACTTACCAAATACAAGCGCATTAGTTAGCCTGGAAGGTGCCTATCGGAAAGGGTACCTGCATTCACACAAATAACGTCCTCACCGATGAAAAGGATCAATACAGGGGCGGGACTGTAGGCTCGCCAGAGGCCCTTAGATAGGCGGTCCAGAATAGGGTACGGCCACTCAATCTTGGGTCAAAAAAATCATCTTCCCCCCCGTAGGTGGTTCGGTGGTCAATTGGAAGCTGTATCGAAACAGAACATAATTGAGTTGGATGGAATGGAATGGAATCTCGGCGGCTCCGGATGTGCTACCCCCTTAAGTTAGAAGGTTACGATATGCCAAGGGCACTCAATGTCAAGGCATTTCGGGGGGGGGGGGGGGNNGGGGGAGTATATATATGCAGTAGTAATAGCTCATCAAGTATTCGCTATGATGCGGGTGAGGCCGACCAATTGCAGCCTTCAAAAATGACAAAGTTCAAACTGGGAGGGCCCGCGATACGATCAGGAAGAGAGAGGACGTGAGTATGCATGTCTTGCTGTACTCAGGTGATCCCCATATTCGATTGTGCGGAGGTGGCCGCCGCCACGGTAAGGGAGCTTGGGCGGTGGGGGGGTTCTGTGGTGGGACAGAAACTTGATTCTTTTATTACGAGTGCTAAAACTGTTTGATGCGTATTCTTGATATATTTTGGCCTTCCCGGGACACGGTTCTGTTTAGTTGGTGATAGTTTAGGATGAGGGTGAGTGTATGGTTGGGGGGGTGAGATGGGGAGAGCGCCTTTAGGCTCCACTAAATGCGCGGTTACCAGAGGGAGTGTGTTACTACGTCCGTCGTGTGAGAGTTAGGGGTTTTTCATGATTTAAGGAAGGTAATACTACGGTTTAGAAGGCTCGGAGGTCAGGCCACTAGTCCGGGCGCAAAATAGCGGAGAGTGGGACGCAGCAGGGTCCGGAGAGGAGGAATCCCTATTACTCGAACTCAACCAGGTGAACTGTATCCAGATCCCTCCCTACCTTGCATCCACTCGATCGGGAACACACCCAAACCTATGAGCTTTAATGCAGTCCTGGGTTCTTCACTTTCACATTGTAAACCCCGGAGAAGCAATATTTCAGGAAAAATTTGTCATTCAGAGGAGACATCCATTAAGCAAATCTTACACCAAGTGGGAGCAGTGTAAGCACTAAAATCAACACCGAGTGAGATATTGTGACACAAGAACCGCCTCCTCCTCCAGCCCTCCAACTACAAACGGGCCTCTTGGCTGTAACTATGGCGACCTGCGGTAGGAGTTACGAACCGCGAGTAATGCTTTCCCCTGTCTTCCCCGGACTAACTTACTAACCCCACCAGCAGCCCTCCCAAAAAACTGTTATGGCGAAACCTCTGGCTCAAAATAAGCTTTCGTACACCCCGTGATCGCACCCTACAACTTGTTAGTGCGCTTGCTATCACCAACGCCCTCAGGAAAAACTCACACCCCGCCTAGTTCTAAAGCAGCAACTCGGCGTTGTCGGACAAACGGCGCTAATCAACATGGCAGAAACTATTCCACGTTAACCCTCTCATCCTCCCTCGCACCCACTCCTCGCCACCACCTCAACAATCCCGACAATGAGAAACTTACCCTCGGGGACGTCGAACAGAATCACATTGCAAGCCATGTCTCCTCCCGAGTGGACCACGTACGGGTCGTCACCACAGCAGTACACCTCCTGCCCCTGAATCTTGCATTTGTCGGATACCTCGCGGACCGTCGACGGGCCCTTGGGGTCGGTCGGTGTGGTAGTCTCAGGAATCAAGGGAGGGCCGGGTTCGACTGGGGTGGGTGTTTCTGAGATCGATTCGAGCGGTACGGGAGGACGGGGTTCGCCTAAGATAAAGGATTCTTCGACCGAGTCAGGCCCTACGGGTGGTTGTGGCTCAGACGTGAATTCGGGATATGGGGGGAGGACGGGGTTTGCGGAGGCGAGGCCTAGAGTTATGGGGAGGGCGAGGAATGCCCAGTTTAGTTGCATAGCTGTGCGGCCTAGTTTAGTAGAGTTGGTGAAGGGTTGGGATAATGATTTGTAGAGAGAGTGGTAGATGATCGATTCAACGAACGAACGAAGGAGTGTTTGTTGACTTCCAGCTGAGTTGTATTAGATATGACTACCCAAGGAACGCTTGCATGTTGTAAACTTCAAGTTTACAGTAGGCGTGCTGGGGACTTTTCACAAATGGGATGTAAAGGTATATTTGCTCCTAGGACGACTATATACATACTACCTTGAGAGCGTCGTGCTGCAATCTGGGTTACTGGCTGTACCGGTGAATATCCAGAGGTTCTCTAAGACCCGATGCCGGTGAAATATTTTCGGTGGATCAGGGCTCCCGGGATTGGCTTCTCGAGACCCGGTAAGTATCTGACGGGGTTTTTACCACGTATCCTATGCAACTGTCTGAACTGTTAGCGGTGGTCAGAGCTATTAAAGAAGAGGTGTATCCCACATTTTTATCTCTGTTGTCGGCTGTTGTAAGGGGGCCACCTCTAACATTAACCCTTCCAACCGACCGGAGTGTCCACCTAGATCTTATATCGACCGGGGCTGTAGTTTCGGAGGTTAGCTGACAAACCAGGGCTATTTGAAACCCTCAACATCATATCATGGTATCATAGGTCCGCTTTAGAGTTGCAGTGATAATCAGGGTCGTTTACCGTGGTGGAAGGTTTATGTCTTACTATGTCAAAGCAGTTGCACCCACAGCGAGATTCTTTCCTTTGAAGGCAAATTTCTCGCCATGATTATCGGGTTGGCAGTAAGGAATCTCCTTGCCGGTGTAATCTCGTTGTGGGTGCAACCACGTTACATCTCTCTTGGTCAACCAGAACAACCCCTTTCCATCTGCCAACTGCTGCGCCCTTGAGAGATACTGTATTAATACCTCCAACTCCCCGCCATTATTGCCAAGCTCCCAAGACAAAACCATCCACAAGTCAAGTCCCACCTCACAAGAAGAGAAAGCTAGGATAGCCTCGCATACTTGGACCATGCCAACACCACCCAACTCCCTGTCGGAGCAACTGGCCTAGCAACCGAAGCTTCAACCTCTTATCAGACCGAATCACCGGTATGGCGGAACCAACAGAAATCCTCTGGGCAAGCACATGTGGACCACCGAGCGCAACGCCGGCTGCTAACGGCGGGTCGGATACCGTATTGTGAGGGTGACCTGTTAGAGGTGAAGGACTAATGAAATAGGTGTGGCTGCCGTACTGCCTAAGGCTAAATATAACCTTAAGGATCTGATGTGGAAACTATCGCTAGCTCATAAGGTTTAAATAAAGGCAGGCCTAGACTTCCGGGGGATGTTAATTTACTCATTCACTGCTCTCTTTACCAGCAGGAAGATTTCTCCGCCTTAGTGCAAGAGCAACCCAAGGACCCCAACTTAACTACCCCCTCCCGGAAGCCCAGAGCACTAATCTACAAGTGCCCTATATTGCCAAACAATCTCACAGTCATACATAGCAGGTTAAGGGAAGATCCAGGCCGGCCGTCGGGTGTCTCGAACCAGTAAACAATCCCTTACCGGCCAGATAATTAGTATCATAACCATATTATCATAAGATATTTAACTCGCTCGCGGCTAGGAGTCAGAGCAGCGTGCATCATACCTTATATTTGCTCTCTAAGAGCTTAGGTAAACTTACAGAGTACAAGTACAGGCATAAGGGTGCTACAGAGCAGGAGGGAGAAGGCTAAGTTAGTCATGGTAGTAATAAATAATAAAAATAAAAAGAAGCCCAAAGGCTGTTACCAAGTAAAAGGCAGCGAACTACCGAGCTCACATGGCCATTTTTCCCAGGTTTTGAGAGGGAATTGGGTGTCACGCTTAGCAAACCGATACTGCTTGTGCCAGAAGCGTAATATAAATATAGAAAAAGTCAAAGGTAGAGAGAGCTGAGAGGGGAAATGGCCCAACAGAAGATAGCTTTAAGCATTAAGGAACAGTCAGTTGGGAAAGAAAATGTATGATATGACAACCCCCACCAACCTTTGTCCTCCCCCTCCTCCTCCTTGATACCCAGCATCCCCAACGGACATATAAACCACCACTACGGTAACTTCATCCCCTAGTCCCATCTTCCTGTGAATGTTTTTCTAATCCTATTATAGAGGAGGGTAGACTTGAAAGTTAATTTCAGATATACAGCCCAATAACCTCGCCGCTACCCACCTGCCCCCCCAACAAACCGTGGCCAACTTCACCATGCCAGAGTAGTGAAGTCTTTCAAACAGATGGATAATACAAGACAACAGACCAATTTACCCTTATACATTCCAACCTCTCTAACCAAAAGTCCTATCCTGTAGTCGCCACGTCACTATGGGCCCAAATGGTTCTAAAGGAGATGACTTATAATAGCACCATCTCTAAACCTAAATCTCCTGCATCCTTAGAGTCATACAAAACCAGTTCAAACATCTATCGAGTCCTACAAAAACCCAGATGCAAAGGCCGCATATATTCGGCAATACTCTGAATGATCAGGTCATCCTACAGGTCCTTAAAAAAAAAGCCTTGTTTCTCATATTTGTACGAGCTCAGTGACGAAATTCGTGCCCCTCC
>QFET01002530.1:7887-18266 GCA_003316355.1 Tuber calosporum
GGGTTACAAGTAGCTTGTCCGGCTCCTGGTCATCGTGCTCTTATATAAGGTAGTATAATAACTTTTACTCGAAGTTACAATATTTGTGTCTGATCGATCCGAATATCGTACCCCCTCCCCCACCTTCACAGACGAATAAACCAAAATGATAAAAGTCATCCGCTGACATATATTTCACTTCGTTATGTGACGTTATAGTATCATATTATCATACCTACCTAGTCGTGATGAGACTTTTTTTTTTACAAAATAATTATTGATGGTCTAGGTATCACCCCGGCCGGTATGAATGGATTGTCTCATCATTCGGTGGGGTTGTAACTGTAATTTAACTCGTGATGTATGTATGTATGTATGTTGGTGTCGTGGTGGGTAAATTTTGTTAGCACACTATTTGTGTATCCCTTTGCATCTGCGGGTGCAAAGTTAGGACTGGGACTGTGGTCATGGTACTGGAGTAGAGGAGTGGGGGGGGGAGGTATGGTATGGTATGGTATGGTATGGTGGTGGGCTGACTTGAGCTTTGGTTTTTATTCATGATGTACCAGTTACCGCAGTGCACTGGAACGCACTATTTGGGAGGTTTAGAAACGGGATGTGTAGGTATTGTATCGATATAGTATTTGTACAAGTATATTACCGCATGATTTAGTAACTAAGTTAGATATTTAAACCCCCGATGTTATAATAGCCCACCTACGCGCACTATGCGAACATTCATATATACCTAGGAATATCTTTGTGCAGGTTAAGGAAAAAAGAAAAAAGAAGAAAAAGGAAAGGGGGGGAAGTGTAAACCCGAACAACTTTAAAAGAAACCCGAATCCAATTTACATACTTGACAGTACCGGTATCCTCCCCCACGAAAGGATATAGTATTCTAAAGCATAGGCTTCAACCCATCGGAAATGGCAAACGGCGCGCCAGTCTTTGCTCTAATCTCACTGACCTCCACCCCCTCTGCGATCTCAACGAGGGTTAGTCCCCTCTCAAAGTCCACGTCGAATACGCCCAACTCGGTGATGATCCTGGAAACGCAGGCGCGGCCGGTAAGTGGGAATATGCATTCTAAGAAGCCCCATCATTAGTACCCACATCTTTGACGGCAGCAGATCCTAGAGTGGGGAGGGACAAAAAAAAAAAAAAAAAAGGGAGGGGACAAACTCTCAAGAATCTTCGCATTCCCCTTTCTATCGCAATGTTCCATCGTAACCACCACCTTTGTCTTCCCCGGATTACTTACAAGATCCATGGCGCCTCCCATGCCCTTAACCTTCCCGGGCAAAGCCCACGACGCGATATCGCCATACATACCCACCTGCATAGCGCCCAAAATCGTGAGGTCAATTTTCCCGGCACGGATCATGCCAAAGCTTTCGTCAGAGCCGAAAATACTCGCGCCGGGGGCGAGGGTGACGGTCTCCTTGCCGGCGTTGATGAGATCTGGATCCTCGCCACCGCGTCGAGGGTATGGCCCGAGTCCTAATATGCCGTTCTCTGACTGCAGCTGCACGGTTATGCTTGGGTCCACGAACGTCGGTGCAAGCATTGGCATGCCGATGCCCAAGTTTGCGTACATCCCGTTTTGGAATTCCTTCGCGGCTCGACGGATTATGCGTTCGCGCTTCGAGGCCGTTTCTCCGGTGCCGAGGGTTGCGGATTGATCTTCGGCAGGCTCCTTTGCAAAGGTGTGCCTTTCGATTTTCTTTGGGGTTGTGGATTGAATTACGCGGTCGACGTAGATCCCAGGTAGGTGCACAGCTGCCGGGTCGATGTCCCCTACTGGCACAATGTTCTCCGCTTCGACGACGGTGAGTGTCGCGTTTCGTCCCATGGCGCCGTTAAAGTTTCCTGCGGAGAAGCGGAATTGACAGTTCCCCAGAGAATCTGCTTTCCAGGCTTTGACGAAGGCGACGTCGCCCCGGATGGCTTCTTCCATTACGTAGCTCTTGCCATCAAAGACTCGGACTTCGCGCGGCTGACTGTAGGCTGCGACGGTGCCATCGAGATTGTATCGGACCGGCAATGCGCCGGTTTGGACTACGGTGCCGAAGGCCGCCGGTGTGTAGAACGCTGGGATACCTGCCCCACCGGCACGACAGCGTTCTGCAAGCGTGCCCTGCGGAGTGAGTTCTAGCTCGATTTCGCCGGTGAGATACTTTTGCTCGAAGGTCTTGTTCTCTCCCACGTATGAAGCGATCATCTTCGAGATTTGTCCCGAAGCAAGCAGGATTCCCAGGCCAGAGCCGTCGACGCCCGCATTGTTGGATACTGCGGTCAGGTTTCTAATCGACGGCCTAGACTGCAGCGCGTTTATCAGAGTGTCCGGGACACCGCAGAGGCCGAAGCCGCCGGCTAGGAGGGTGGAGTCGGATTTTAGGTCTTTAATGGCTTCCGTCGCTGAAGGATAGACTAGTGGCAGCATTTTGTTAGTTGGAACTCGAAGGCGAAAAGAAGATGGAGGTACCTTTATTAATTTCAAACCTCCTCGAAGTAGATGTAAACATCCTAGCCAGTAAGAACGAATGCTTAAAAGCTCAATATCAGTTGTATTCCACGATGTTTATTGAAACCCTTATAGCACTGTACGTACCCTCTTCCCGCCCCGAATGAACCCATCCGCAGTTCGTAAAAACAGTGACATGTCCGGATATCATGAGGGTATCTCCCAGCGCAGAGAATTTGAAATTCCTTGATGCGAAAGGAAAAGGAGCGAGGGATCGTTGAAGCATGATATAGTATCGTACATACACCAGCTGGTCGGCAAGAGTCGGCTAAACACGCACGAATTTTGGGATGACGGTTGGTCCCTGCATTTGGAGGACTCGGAATGGAAGAGTGGGGGTCGGTTGTAAGGCTCGGGTAAGGTTGCCCAACCATTTTCTCCACATACCGTCACTCGTGGCTCCCTCGGTTTGGAAACCCTGAATTCTTCAACGCTCTACAAGTATGATACTATACATACATACATATGACACAAGGCTTTACAATACGGGTGCAGAAACAACAGGCTTCCGAATAAAACGGGTTCCAATGTTATACAAAGAGTATGATAAAGGAAAAAGAAGAGTGAAACATGCGCGTCGGACACCAAATGCCTCATCAACGGCGCCTGCTTCTTCCCCTCCTTCAGCACGATTATAGCTAAATATTAGCTATTGGAAAGTTTTGCACATCCACGAAATTGCAGTGATCCAACAAAAGGTTACTTATTAATATGTGTTTCCGGATAGCTAGCCGTGGTGGCAAAATTTCCACCATTTCAGCAGTTTGGGGGATGGCTTCAAAGGATTTGCCATTCTGGTAAAGTTCCCTGAATGAAAGCTTGCTGAAAATTAGCTAGTAGCAATTTCAAATATCGGTATTATACAGTACAGTACTGTCCAGAGTGTTCTATTGCATCTTTAACTCGTAAGCTTTACAGCTTCTGTTGGGATAGTGTCCTGCTACTGTACTCTGACATAATATAACCACCCGATAGGTACATCCCTCCATCCAGTTTTCAAGGGTCTCAGTTTCACACCATAACAACCCCAGGACAAAGCCACGTATTTTGAGTCTACCAATATTGTACAGATATAAGTGTTTATTCTATCAACCGAGCTTGGCTATGATATTTATCTGAACTAGGAATTATAGTAGAACTGATGTATTTAAGGTAATCAGTTACTCTTCTAAAGTCTATCAAAAACCCCTCTACACCATATGCAACACCCTTCCAGTACTGAGGAAATGGTCAAGTTAAATGATATACTGTTTACATTTAACTTTTCAATCTTGGGATTTCTAAGATATAGTTTACTTTAGGCCCATTTATTCCAATATCCAGAGGCAACTCTAATTTCAAGTCAGTACCTTCAATAGTTTTTTACTGGAAAAAAACAAGCTACAATACTAGTTGTGGAGAAGTATTGACCAAGATTCACAACACTTCTCCAACCATTTGAACCTGATACCAATAGGGATAAAATCAGGAGTAAAAAAAATGCTAGTAAAAAGTGAAATTCATTCCCTGACCACTGCGGTAGGCATATAAACCTTTCAAGTTGACAGTCCCCACAGTCTGGTTGACACACTCCACCCAGGTTCAGATGCCAATGAGTGCACAAATTATTCAGGTTTGAGTGATAAACTCAGGTTATTGTTCCGCACTTGTGAGCAGCACAGTGAGCCATTGGCCGGACAGGCGACATTTAGACCACAGCATTTCCCACAGGTCTGATAGCCTTACTCCCGGGCGTTTTTTCTTTACAACCTGCACCTCGGGCTCACAGGATACTGTAGCCCACCGGTACATGGTGTATATTAGCTACTCGCGCGACCGAGCCGAAGTGGGGCACTCTATAGGGGAGCAACCACCTTAGGCGTCCGGCTTCGAGTCGGCTGCTCGAGCATTGGAACAACAGAGCAGAATCCTCAAGGCGTTTGGCTCACGAGCCGTTCTTCGCTTCCAGAGACGCCAAGTAAGGATCCGAGGCATCGTGTCCACTCCTATACCAACAGAAACATGGGATGTTCCACGGATCAGCATTCTCAGCGCTTGTCCCACGTACGAGACCCCGCACGTCCGCGATTCCAGTCTCACTGCAGCATATTGGACGCCCATCCAACGAGTGATAGACTTAGTCTAAAAAGAATTGCGGTGCTCTCCTTGTCTTCCCTTCGAGGCAAGGAATAGCGACGATCTTGGGGTCATCCGGCCAACTGACCCCTTGCGAAGCTGATCAAGAGAAACAGCTCTGATAGGGTCACAGCCCAAAGGTGGAGATGGAATTACTGAATCCTGCTCGGGCGGGTCTGGATGCGAACTGGGATCAGACCATTATCCCACAAATCTGGTGCTTTAACAGGAATGACGTCAGTGTCTTGGCGCAAGTCTCACTTTTCCATTATCATAATTATTTCAAGGTTAACCGTTTACAGTATCGTATCATACCGGCGCTCGAGTGGGATACCAGCACTGTATCATGAGCACTAGAGCCCACGACAATTCAATCCACCCTCTTGGCAGGGTCTTTGTTCGCCTTGCTCTCTCACTCCAAGCTTTCGGAACATTATATGATACCCGATAACAGCACGAGCAGTCTAGCCCTAATTCTCCCCTCTTCTTCCTCCCACCCACTCTGGCTACCTACTTTGCCCTTATTATCATATCATACCAAAAAAGAAAAAGAAATAACCCTCCTCGCATCCTCATTCCATCCCGAAGCGACCAAATCAAAATGAGTACAACATTCACGGGCCTACCCTCCCCACCACAATACCCTCCCTCTTCCTCCGCTTACTCGGAGGCTTCTTCGGGCCCGTCGACGCCCATGTCGGGTATCTCCACAGTGGCGATCAAAGACGGCCATGAAGGCAACCGCCCAAACGCTGACGCGGGCTCTCTTGCTGCCGATCGTCTGGCACGGCTCGCAGCATATACTACTGGAGGCGGGTACTTTGACACGCTACCAACTCCTCGCGTGGCTTCTGCTGCCAGCAGTGCTGGAGGGAGGTTGACGCCTTTGACGCCTTACTCGCCGCACCCTTCTCATGGGGGTTACGCCAGTGCATCAAGTGATAGAGAGCCCTTGGTGCAGAGCAGAAATAGTCCCGCGAGTAGCACGACCACCAGTTCTGTTGCCGAAGCAAGGAAGGAAGCGAGGCTCATTGGTGGCATGACTTATGACGATAGCGTTATTGACACGACAAACAGGAGCCCTATTCCCGTGTTGAACAGGGCCGACACCGAGGAAACTGAAGCTGAGAGGCGAAAAGGATCGGAGCGGGAGAGGAAGAGAGAGGTGGGGAATGATGTGAAAAGCAGGGTATAAATTTATCGAGTGCCGCCGGCAGGACGCCAGTCACGACAACAGCACAAAGTTGTAACAATTTTTTTATTTCATATTGTTGTGAGCCCTGGGGTTTTCAATCTTGTTCAACGAGCGCTTTTAATTTCACTTTCCCCTTTCGTAAAGAGTTTCTTCCCAAGTCTTTCTTCATGATCACTACGTTCCACCCTTTTCCCTTCATCCTGTGAGGGTAGAAAACTGGGAAAGTCTCATCCGCGGTTCCAATCGGGTTTCCAACGTTCCCTTGGTTGTTATAATTCTTCGTAATTTACGGAAGATGGGTTTCCTTTAACATGAATTTCCAACTCTTTCAACAGCTAGGCTTTGAAGGTTCAGTTTTGAGGATATGATTGTGTTTTTGCGCTATATCTACTGAGTCTTCTTAACTAGACAATTTGGTGGTGTTTCTTCAAACTCCGTTTCACGGTCACGCCTTTCTTTTTGTTGATGCCGAAGCTCACGCACAAAGGACTTGACTTGGAAACTGCCAGCGATCCACTACAGCACCCGAAAGGCCAATCCCAAAGGCCGAATGAATCGCTATAGCACCCTCGTAGATAATGGCTTTATCTTGGCTTCCTCATTTGGCGTCAGCACCTCCACCTCAAACGATAAACTACCACTAGGGTGCCCGCCCGGCCCCCAACTCCGCTATATATATACCCCACATCCACCACCGCCACGTCTCCTCTGTTAGGAATAAAATTGATCATCTCCAGTCACACAACCTCCCTCCCTCACTCACTCCTCCGCTCCCTCCATCTCTATCATAGCCTCACCACTGTACTCGCACACACCCTCTACTGCCCTAACAAAAACAACCGAAAATGCAAAACCTAGAGGCCCCATACTCCCCAGCTGCCGGCGCACTCCACCCCAAAACCCCCCCAAGCATACCGCTTGCGCACTCACAAACGTCCCTCAAGCAATCGAGGCCACGCCCCTAGAACCACAACATATTCGACCACTGAAGGCCCCGAGGGCAGCGAGCTTAAGGAGATAATTAAAAATAAATAAAGATCCGCTTTTTTTCGCTCGAATTGAATTTGAGGGTTGCACACGCGAATGATTTTCCATGACCCCGTACCGTGCCGCCGGCGGGCTATGCCTGTTTCTGGGTTCATAAGGTGGAGGATTTTCTTGGCGTTACGGGGAGGACCCCGCAATAGGACAGCTTAAAATGCTCCCCGAACACCTGAGTCCCAACACAATCCCCCCCCCTTCCTCTCTCCTGCCCCAACCACCTTCACCAACAAACTCGACGAAGAAGCTAAAGAAGCTGAAGAAGGGGAAATCGAAAGCTAATCCATAACAACAAGGACACCAATTCTCTCCAATGGCTACGACTAAACTCTGGGGGGGGCGTTTCACTGGTATACCTTCCGCCCATGTCACACACACACTCTCTCTCTCCCCCATCAAACAATTGCTAATCAGGAACCGACCGCTAGGCAAAACCGACCCACTAATGACAACCTACAATGAATCCATCCACTACGACAAGCGCATGCACACGGCCGACATCCTAGGCTCAAAAGCTTACGCCACCTCTCTCCACCAACGCAATATAATCACCGCGCATGAGCTCGGCGAACTCCACCGAGGCCTAGACCTCGTGCACGCGGAATGGGCAAACGACACGTTCGTCATAAGCCCCGGCGTTGATGAGGACATCCACACAGCCAACGAGCGACGCCTCGGTGAACTGATCGGCAAGACCATTGCGGGAAAGTTACACACGGGTAGAAGCCGCAACGACCAGGTAGCGACGGACACAAGGATCTGGCTTCGAGATACAATCGACGAAATCGAATCCGCACTGATAGACCTGCTCAGGGCGCACTTGGGCCGTGCAGAGGCAGACCTAGATGCAATCATGCCAGGATACACGCACCTCCAGCGCGCGCAGCCAATCCGCTGGTCCCACTGGCTCATGAGTCACGCATATTACTTTGTCGACGACCTCACCCGACTCCGCCAACTGCGCGCCCGCGTGAACCGCTGTCCGCTCGGCAGCGGTGCGCTAGCCGGCAACCCGTTCGCCGTTGACCGCGCCTTCCTCGCGACGGAGCTCGGCTTTGACAGCGTCATCGGAAACTCCCTCGTTGGGGTGGCGGACCGCGACTTCGTCGCCGAGACCATGATGTGGGGCAGCCTCTTCATGAGCCATGTCTCCCGCTGGGCGGAGGACCTGATAATCTACTCCACCCAGGAATTCGGCTTCGTCAGGCTCGCCGACGCGTACAGTACTGGCAGCAGTCTAATGCCCCAGAAGAAGAACCCGGACTCGCTTGAGCTCCTGCGCGGCAAGAGCGGGAGGGTCTTTGGCCAGATGGCCGGGTTCATGTACACGCTCAAAGCCATGCCGAGCACGTACAATAAGGACCTGCAGGAGGACAAAGAGCCACTCTTCGACGCCACCCGCACGCTTCTCGACTCCACCCGCATCGCCACAGGCGTGTTGTCCACCCTCTCCATCAACCGCGAGAAGATGCTCGCTGCCTTAACAATGGACATGCTGGCAACTGATCTGGCGGACTACCTCGTCCGCAAGGGCGTGCCCTTCCGCGAAACGCACCACATTTCCGGCGCCGCCGTCAGTCTTGCAGAGAAAGAAGGGCTCTCAGGCATCGATAAGCTAGGCCTTGACAAGCTCAGAAGTCTCAGTCCAGAATTCAGCGAGGATGTTATGCAGGTCTTTGACTTTGAGCGTAGCGTCGAGATGAGGAGCGCTGTCGGTGGTACTGCCAGGGAGTGTGTTGCTAGGCAGATTCAGGAGGTGAAAGTGTTGCTGGGGGCATGAGATGCTGATACTTGTATGTGGATGTATGTATGACTAGAGTAGATTTGTGTGGTGCAACAACCTAAACCCTTTCCCTTTCTCCTTTCCAACCTCTATCGTTGCGGTGTGTGTGTACAGTACTGTACGTGTATAGTACTCGTATGTGCTTGCGTACTCGCAGCCGGCAAGAAGTACCCAGTAGTACAAGGACTCACAAAATACTGTACTCGAGTACTGGTATTCGGCAACCCGTCTGCGGGTGTCTGAGTGCCCATACAAATTCACGACCCCGGATGTCGGGTCCCTCTTGCCTGCTGCAGCTGCGAGCATGTCCCTTGACTGAAACTTCAATCAGCCCACTATTCCCGCCCAATACAGTAACAACCCCTAAGGTGCTGGCAAAGGGGCCTAGGATTACCATACCCCACCACCACCACCATGGTTCCTCAAATTTAGCAGTAGTACTCGTATGATACAACTCTTACCCCTTGAACGGACGACACAGTCAAACCCGTCACCATTTTCCTTAAATTACCGTACACTTTCTCATCTGTCAGCGACAAGAAAGCATTCATTCACAAGTTCTCATCACCAAGTGGGGGGAAACAATTTCCTTTCCATTACACCGGTATCACTCTTCCTAAAGAAAAGGGACCCCCCCCCCCCGTATGGACCAGGCGACCGGTTTGATCATGTCGTCCGTCCGTTCCCCGCTGCCGTTGTTGGGGCTGGTGAATAAGTGGGGGGGGACTTGGAGGATAGTTACCGTGTTATAACATTGTTACGGTATCAAATCTCATTCTCGGGTTATCATATGTTCGACGAAAAAGACTCTGTCCATCTTTTGGATTAGAGTACCGTGATGGGGGAAAGATCTCAGGGGAGGAAAAGAAAGAAAAAAATCGGCCCTTTGCTGAGATAAAATGACATCCTGACAAGGAGAGGTACTGTAGTCGAATGTACCCTAAACTTCAATGTGAGGTTCCAGTTATGCGCAGGCATGATTTCGTGCAAGACAGTATCGGTATGATGGGATAAAACCATCCCTCTCTTCCACCAGCGCTGTGGAATTGTGGAGCCGCTCCACGATAGCAGGAAGTTACTGGTCGATGTTCCACCAATCATATGAAAAGTGCTGAAATGTTTCCATCCGCCCAGTTACGATACTCGTGCATGATACAACACACTAAATTTTATCTAGTATGATAGAAGGAAAAAAAAAGAAAGAAAGAAGAAAAAAACAAAAAAACTGAAATCGCATACGAGTACCGGTACCGTACTCGTAAACTCATGCCCCCTCCTAAGCACTTGAGCACTCGTGCAGCCATGCACCCAATCAAACAGCCATAAACAAAAAAAAAAAAACCATAACCGCGATAAGCGCCCAATCCCAGAAGCACAACACAGACACACACACTTCCGGAGCGAAAAGAAAGAAAATACGGCTTAGCGAGCGGGGAATCTCACCCCACCCACCCATTTTCCGAACACGTCACCCTTTGTGTCCTAATTTTCCGCTATAACCAAATTTTCCCTCTGGAAAGCTACTCCACCCCCTCACTCACGATCCTCCCACTTTGGGTGTAGGAGCCAATCACAGGCCCTACAAACAAAGCTTCATTCCTCTGGGAAACAAGGCGCTGGCCATAAGACCACCTTGTTTTCTACTCTACAGCCTCTGGTAGGAAAGATCGGGAAACAGGAGGGGTGAGACAGGGGAGCGGGAAGGGAGGTAAGACATATCGGGATCCATAATTAAACTC
>QFET01002531.1:0-19094 GCA_003316355.1 Tuber calosporum
TCACTACTTCCATAAGTTCCTTGGAGGCTGGGTCAGGGCCCTGGTCTTCCTTACCCTCTAGGCTCGGTGTTGACGGCGCTGATGAGCCTTCCTCTGGCTCAATGTCCATTTCCACGTCACGAGATGCCATGGCGTGACTCGGAAATGCGTTGGGATCGTTTTTGAGTTCGTGTAATGTGACGTATCAGATATCGCCACTTTTGAGGGGGGGTTATTCTAGCACTTTTCCGGGGTGTTGAAAAAAGTGCAAATTTCAACTTTGCGGAAAATGCGCGGGAGGGAGCATGGCTCTGATAGCATTATAACATCTAGGAGCTTTATATAGTTTGGGGAACTGTTGCAATTCGGTCGGTCGCTATGAAGTCCGGCCCGCTACGCTGCTGTTGGAAGGCGAGCTTGTCTCCAGAAGGCGCCACCCAGAGAAGCAAAACTAGAGTAGCGAATTGAGCCTAAATATTGACCTGCAGCCAATGGCCCTTACGAGGCCCTGTCTGAGTGTCAGTCGAGTGATTTATCGTGAACGCGAGTCTCGTGGGGGTTATCATTACACGGAGAAATATGATACTCTGGAGAATGCTTCTCACCCCCCACAAACACCTTGGCAACGGGGAAGCATAGTACGGAGGGCCAATTAGGTGTGTACTATACTGCTCTAGTTAAGTTTACTCCCTACAAGATGCAAGCGTTTTAATAAATCAGGTGCTCTTTATCCAATAAGTTGAACCGTTCTTTTAGTTGTTCACGCCTAGATCTCGAGGAAACGTTCGCACACCCCCCCATTCCACCCTCCCTATTGTATTACTGTTTGTTTCTTCCAAGGCGAGCTGCCGTAGCCCATGGCAGACTAATCACCTATAGTATAATATATACCAGCTACCGTATGAACTAAACCTACACGGGAAAAATGCCCGATAGGCTCTTGCCTGTTATTTCCCTAGGGCATAATAGCCGGGAAATCCTCCAATGGGGTAATTGCCACCTGACCTTCATTTCTTTGTTATTTTCCTTTTTCAATCAGTGACTAGAAGGGTTGGGCCTGTAAATCCAGAAAAGGTCCTTGATAAAACCAAAATGGAAGGGCTATTGAAAACGGGAGATGTGCACACTAAACATCTTACTTGGCCATGGGCTCACTCCGCCCTAAGGATAGAATCACATTTTAACGGGCGGTAGGTAACCACCCCTAAATGAAAAAGTATGAAGAATTCATAAAGAACTAATTACATCTAACTCAGGTGGTCGTCTTGCACAGGTACTTCGGATCTGTGCATAATGGAAGTTAGGATTCCTCATCATCGCTCATGCCCCGGGGGACTACTTACCGCAAAACTGAGGACAAATACACCCTGACTTTTTACCACAAGCAATCTTACAATCATTCGTACAGCCGCATGTGAAGGTTGGCGTCGGCAGAGGAGAATAGGTGGACGAAGTAGTTGTTTTCGGGCATTCATAGAAGGGGTCTTTATCAGATTAGACATTGCTAATGGAGAGGGGGGTGTTGGGGATACACGAACCGCAATATTGGGGGCAAACACATTGATCTTTTGGAATTTTCGGTCCGCATCCATAAAGAGTGCAAGAGTTATGACATCCACAGCTAGTTCCTGGCGGGAAACTAGGTGTTGGAGACGGGGTTGGCTCCACGGTCGTTGTTGTGGGGCAGGCATATTTCGGGTCTATGCCTCGGTCAGTCAAAACCACGCCAGCGACATTGGAAAGAGGGAAGGGATATACCGCAAAATAGGGGACAAATGCAACCCGGTTTGCCTCCACAGGCAACAATGCAATCATTAGTGCATCCACAAGGAACTCCATCAACTGCGGGAGCAGCCTCAGGGAGGGGAGAGGAAAAAGCGACTCCCAAGAAGACCGCAGCCACAAAAATCGCAATAGATTGAACCCTCATGTCTGACTGATAGCTGCTGATAGCTTGGTTCCGCGATCGAGTGGATGGTGGCTTTTTTGGAAGGGATGAAGTTGAGATTTATATCCTATCCAGCCCACCCATCACTCATTGCAAGAACTAAAGTGATTGGACCTCAGGCTAAGACGTTCGGAATTCCCCTCTTTGGATAAAGGGGGGAATCACCCCGGAAAACATCAGTTTTCAGTCATCCTCCAAGGCAACTAAAAAGAAAGAAGTACACCAGACTTAACTAGGAGAGGCAACCCCGACGTCCTAGCGCGATGTCCAATTATCCCAGCACTTGGGCATCAGAAAATTAGCTCGAATAGACAGCTGAAGGCATTTTTTACAATATTATTTGGCTCGGTTTGGCCGCGGACCATTGTTTTGCCAAGTGCCGGGGCTAGGTGCGAGAGAGAATTTATTGTACCTAGCTGCAGTTGGATAGGCCTGGGATACATCGTATCGGTCACTTCGTACAGTACTCGTACCTGTACGAGTACTTTGTACCATGGCCGGAAATTAATCACCTACCCCAAACAGGAGGTAGAGTACCATAAGCCTTTTCTGAGCTAAGGTGTCTTGTTAGCTCTTTTGTTCGACCAGGGTTAAATGGTGGTGGGATCAAGTGGGCTTCAGATCATTCTATATTTACGAGCTGAAATAGAAAAAAAAAATCAAATACGAAGGGAATGGCTGGGCGCAAATTTCCATCAACTACTCGAGCACAGGAGATGACGGTACCGTATATCCGGCCGTTTATCCTGATGTTCGTTTTGATGGCACCACGTGTGATGCGCGTGCTGTATACCTGTAGTACAGCCCCCGGTATTGCACTCGTCGCAGACAGGAAGTGAAGTAAAACAGGAATTCGCAAAAACATATTTTCAAAAAAATCCGTGAAATCCTGAGCGCCCACATAAAATCTATTCTCGGATACTTCTTGTCTGTTGCCTGTACAAGTATGTGGTATAATACCCCGAGTATCTAACTGGTATCGCAGCACTTTTAACGAATTTATCGTACAGTAAAGTACTTTTATTGGGAGGGGGGCATGCTGAGGCTGTACAACAGCCGCGAAACCACCCATCTACAGTATTGGCCGAACGTTCACACCTTCGGACTACACCAACACCACACCCACTCCGATGCCGTTCCTCCAAAATCATTCCTGACCCAACAAGTGAGCTGCGGGTAATAGCACTGCCACGCTGGAGCAATATACCGGTACAAAGGCACTCTGAATCTCTTCCACTCAACCCCGTGCTATATCTTCCGTTCTTCCACCCCCGCTGAATACTTACCAAACCATTGGTAAGGATTTAATTACTCGCTGGGAACCTCTAGTGTGATTCCGAGCTCGGAAAGTAGTGCCGTCATACTTGGCCCACGGAGATAAACACTTGACCCCTGTGTAAAGTATCTGAGAGTACCGGTACATAATGAAATACAAGTACTAGGGGCAAACCAGCTGAGCTAGTGATGGACACGGTAGCACATTGCCAAATTTCAATCTCCCAGGCAAAGAATGTCCCGGCAGGTCCCTACAGAAGCACCAAGCCAAACGTCCCAACGGGCAAGGTCAAATGGGATTCTAAACCTAATAACGATAGAAGGCGAACACCCTACATTAACCACCACTCGTCCCATATAGTAATCAATTCCAAGCCCCAGCGCTGAAATCGGTGCGATAAATACCCGAATTAAGGTACAGTGCTTAGCGAACACGTGAATAATCTACACTACAAGTACCAGTGCTGGATGCCCAGAGGAAAAGGGAGCACTCAGGTCAGGTGTGCCATTTGCGCAGTACGAGTGATTCGGCGGGCACGGCACGAGCACTGCACGAACGAGCACTTCGAAAGGCCGGAGTTGTCAATTCGGTGAGGGTGGGGTGGTGCTCGTACAAGTACGAGAAGTCTTCCAGGATCTTTTAGCTGCGGGGTTGATTTCCAAATGGGATATCAGGCAGATCAGTTGACAGGATTCTCTCAAGTACTCGAGTACCGAGGGGAATCCTGAGCGAGGGTTTCTCTTCCTCTCACTGGCGTAATCACCGCTTGGGTAGAGGAATTACCATACAGGCTGGGTAATGAATGCTTGGATGAACTCCGCCAATGCTACCATACAGGTTCAAATATCTGCTGCACTGTAAGCTATGATACTAGTATTATATAAGCATTCCTATCTTATCATAACACTACCCAGTATGTCCTAAATGACAGAGATACCTTTCCCTCAGTAGAAGACCCTCCTGCCACTGTTACAACCACCGTACTAGTGCCGTACCGTAAAGGTATCATTACCGACTGGACAATCAACAACACTCTCCGCTCCACTCCACCACTAATTCGTTTCTCTTCCCTCGTGGGACCTAAAAATATCCAGATTCCCTCCACCCCCCATCTACCCAGCTCCTCGCCCCAAACTTCATGCACACTCCTTACCCACAGAGCCACGAGTAGAATCGCATTCGTGATGATGTAGAAGAAGCCTTTCCAAAAAGGTGGGCAACCGTTGGACCGCCAAAATTTGAGCCTTTTTTTCTTGGGGGCTGAGCGGTACGATTTGCCTTCAGTACCGTACTGTAGTTCACCATCATGAAAATCCTTCAACTATTCCGAGTACGATACTTGTACGATACTACTTGTATGCTATCACACTACATTTAATCCCGTACCACGCAACCAAATCCCTTGAAACCACCACTTCCATCTATCCTATCCATTCATCGTCAACAACCACCCACTTCCCAGCTACCATTTCCCTACCCACAGCCATCGATCCCTGAGCCTTAACGGCGATATTGCCCTCCAATACTTACAGTATATGATACCAAGTGGGCGCAGCAGGGCTGGCAGCACAAGTGTTAGTACCGGTACCACAACACTCGAGCCTGAATTCAGTGGGGGCGCTGAGATTCTCACAGGACAATCTGGGGTCCGCGAGCACGAGTATTCGATTCCAGGTTCAGGTGCTTTATGCCGGGTACCATCGCTTGTACCAGGCCGTTCCCCTAAATTCTCCCAGTCGCTTACGGTGATCGGAATTGCTCCCATCGCGTGCCACTAGCCAGCTCTACTAAACCACTAAAGTTATGCCATAAAATCTCCTGAAATCCGCCATCTCCGTCAGCCCTGAAATCAGTTCGTCGGTCTATGATGGATTCAGTCTGATCAGTCATCAGAATTACAAATTGCAAATACCAGTTGATGAGATCCAACACATACTGAGGGATAATCTTATACTGTGTCGGGGGAAGCCTGATCCCTCTTAGGTGCTCTTTCCTCTGGATCCGGAGATTATATCATACTTGTACAGGGCTGACGGAGCTACGATAGTGGATATCAAGAGATTTTACGGCATTATACATGGTTTTTCTATTATCCTCAACCCTATTTGTAGTTTTTCATTTCCCTCTCTCCTTGCTCGATGCCTTATTCACGTTCACTTCAGCTCTCATCTGCTCTATTATCCTTGATCGCTAAACCAATCGGTAGGAGGATCCCCGCCCATGCAATCCTCCCCTGCCAATACTCCAGACACAACAATATTGACCTGTCCTGGCGCTGCACGGTACCGTAGCTTTTATCACCACCGCCAGTGCTCACCACAATGCCCCCTATCTCTCGGAATGGTTGGCATCAGCATTTGTATCACCCACTAGGGTTCGGGGAGGGGGCTCAGACGGGCTCGGGCGAACCTTTCAATACGGTATCCCCGAGCAAGGCATGCTCGTATGATACGTAGAAAATTAGGATCGTGATTTGAGCCCCTGGCCCGATTAAGCTTGCGAGCCGGCTCCGCTCCTGCCAACCACTTCATGTTACGATATTGTGCAACAACAACTCACCAACACTGCTTGTAAAATACCCCCAACCCGCAATTCCCAAAAAATATTACAGCATTTGCACAGGCCTATCGCAGTACTGTACGAGTACCCGTACCCCCCACTGCCGGACTAATCCATCTTCAAACTGGGGCTCCAAACCTTTATGGGAAACGACACCGCACAGCGGTGCACCAACCGGGTGCTGAAAGAAGAGCACGCGGGGCAACCAAGTGCAGACGGGAGATGGTCCGGGTTTTACTCGTTCTAGTACTGGGGTAGACTGCAAAGCAATCTGCGGGTCTTGGTTACTTTTGGGGAAGCCGGGGGAAACAAAAGAAAAGTTTTTCCAGCATGCATGGTGCTACCAAATTAACCACAGAGCAGTGAGGCCAAGAAGTGGTGTGAAAAAGACTATATTCCAGCAAGGGTGTCAAGAATATCGGGAGAGGGATCAGTTCAAAGGGCCCTGACCTGATGGAAATTCAAGTGTATTAATCAAATAATCAGACTTGAGGTTTGATTATCTCCGTGGATACTAGAGATACGACCTTGAAACTTTATCACCAAGTATCATACTTTGAAATGTGGAGAATCAAATTTTATAATTTTTATTTCATAGTATTAAATTATTCCTCTTGTACAGTGCTTTCAGGAATCTGTATTACAGAGGATATAAAGTTGGAGAGCATGTAAGAGGTACTTTCTTAAGTGAACAGAAATGTTGGAAAATTCTTATACCGGTATCCCGGTTCGTCTTCCTCGTAACAATATGAATCAAATAACTAAAGGTAATACCTCTTCCTCCTTCGGTCTATGGCGAGCATGGTACTGGCGTGGAATGTCTACCAGACCAGAAGCGAGGCAATACCAATGATACAGTCCCTAGCTAATCTCACAGCATCAAAGGTACCTCAACCCAACATTCAAGTTTAATTTATCATAAGCGACCCCCATACACCCTCTTAACATTCACTAAAATTTATAAACCGCCAATAGAACCCACTCCAACAGCACTATCAGGCTGCAATCTGAGAAATGGCAATTGCCACACACACTACCGTACGCTTCGGCAATCTTGACAAAATATCCCCAATAAACATACAACTGCCTTCTAAGTCCTCCACAATAAAAAATAATAAAAAATAATCGGGCCAGTGTGCGGGTAGTCCTAATGTGTCAATGGAAATCCCTATCGTTGGGGCCCAACATGTACGTTGCGAACCCTGGATCAAATTGCATCATTTGCTGGTAAGCGTTCCAATCAATCTGGCCCTCCGCGCCCAGCGAACTGCCTGCTGAAGTGCTAGTAGCATTAGCAGCTGCAGATCCAGTCCCAATCTGTGGGTCAATGAACATGTTGCCTGAACTCTCCCCACTAGCACCGCCGCTGCTACCGTTTTGTACCAATATGGCACCTGTCGCTGTATGGAGCCATTCTGGATGCGCTGCGCCGGAGATGGAAGGGGCCGGGGGTGGAAACTCAGGTGCTGAGGCTCCCCGGGCTGATGCCTCTGATGGCGTTGATGAGTATAAGTTGAATCCACCCCCAAAACGCGGCAGGGGTAGCGACGAAGAAGGCTGTAGTGCGCTCTGTGGATGTTCAGTACCCCAAGAACCGGTATTGGGTGGCAATGCCTCGGAACCTTCCTTGATGGCTGTCGAAGCTGAGCTACTAGCAACGCTTGGCTCTACCGAATACCCAAACATGAGTGCAAAGTCTTTGAACAACCCCAGGAGTTTCTCGCCTGCTTGACGATTGGTCTTTGCAACCGATGTCAGGGCGCTTGCACATATATCTACCTCTTCCTTGGAGACACTTGGTAGATTGCGGTGCCTGCAATAATATCCTAGCAACAAGATCGTTGCGACACGAAATGTATGGATGTGCACAAGTTCTTCAGAGCCGAGGCCAAACGCTATGTCAAAGCCAGGGTCTTTAGAGGCCCTTAAGAGTAGGTGGGCCGTGATTTTCGATACTCGGATAGACTGGCCCAAGCAAAACGTTCTGAAGTTGTTCGTGAGCGATAATGTGTTGCTGAAGTCGGTGAAATAGCGGTAAAGAATGATCCTAGAGTGCTGCAGATGAAATAACGCTAGCTAATAAATCAGTCTGCTGTTCAGGGTCTTGGGAAGAGAAAAGGTGAAATTTATCGTTAGATATAGGATGAGATTAAGGAGAGTTCACGCAATTCTGACCTAGATCACATAGGGCTGAAGTCACCACTTACGTCTTAAGGCTGGTAGGTCGATGGGGCCACTCTCCGACAAATCGGTCAGGTCTGGTGGATAAGCCTCCCATGACTTCTTCAACATCTCGTCCACGCTCTGCAGCAGCTGGACATCATCTGCTTCTCCGTCGTGTTTCAGGTTGATATTCAGCAAAGACTCTGAAGTTTGGGCAACATGGATGGTAGCCCGAAAAACTTGTAAAGACTTTTTCGCAACTTCCAGGTTTTCGCCCTCACCAGATCCAACACCAGCTCCCATATGCTCACCTGGTAACCCCACATCTATGTGCTTATCCAGAAATATTACTGGGCGCCCTTGCTTCATGGATATCTTACGGTCCTGAATATATGACGCCCAGAAAAGCCTTGTCCGTGATTCTACGTCTGTCCCGCTGAACATCCCGGCAGGTGTGCGGCGGTACAAACCTATGTCTTGGCACACGCGAGCCATAGACCCTGTTACCATCCAACAAGGAGAGGGAAGGAAAGCTTTGTCTAGATAAAACGCCATCAAAAGAAGATCTGGGTATAGGTGAAGTATCGTTAGAAAGGGAACCCCAAAGATAAACAATAATTAGCAGGAACGCAGCTGATACGAACAAATAGCGTCGTCGATCGAGTAACTTGGGTTATTTGGATTGGAATATTTCTTTCCAAGTTCAAAGAAGACCCACCCGTTCCTAAAAGAGTATCAGCATTCTGGTACGTGTTATCCTGGGGGCCAACACGTTTCCAGAGAGAAAAGGTAATAGTGAATTAATATCTAACCTTTCGTTATCGGTTGACCAATCACCACCGTTAGGAGTCCGCAACCGACTCGGGTCAACTAGCTGACTTGCCACTGCCATTATCATAACTATCACACAGAAAACACTCCTTACAGCCTCAGGATCTGTATCCCATATAGGCGCACCCCAAGCTCTTTTAAACTTCGCTTCTATCGTCGGCCAATAGAATATCACTGTGCATTCCTGAATATTCTTCCGAAAAACTTCTAATAGCTCTGTAGCTAGGGGTAATGGTGGAAGAAAGGCACGGATATCAAGTGGTACAAGCCGGGCCGGGACTGCGCTGATATTATCCTGGCCAACAGGCGAGGCATGCGGGGAGAGGTTTTCCACAGCTTCTCCAACGGAATCGTGAGGATCCCTAGACGAAGGTGGACGATATCCAAGACGGGAGAGATATTCTTTATAGGAATTCAAAAAGGACGGACCTGAACTTGGACCGAAAATGTGGTCATCCCACGCAGTGCCGTCAGATTGAAACCCTCCCTTATCCTTTCCATGGCCATCGCCGCTTGACAACCCACCAGGCGTACGGCCCTGAATTGGGGGAAGGCTTCTCCCAGCATAAGCCGTACTGAGCACCGCCATGGACTGATGTGGCGGTGGTGGAAATTTGGGGCTAATCGAGCATGCATGGCCTGGGGAATCTGACGACTGGAAGCCTCCCGATACACCAGTTTCTTCTATTGAAGGTTGAAGATTTCCCGCATTGACCGGCGAAAACCCAGATATGGTAGCTCGATATAACTTTTCTTCGGCCTCGGCGAGTTTCCGAGTGAGATCTGCAATGGTGTGCTCAAGCATCCGTACACGCCTTGAATTAATCCCGAGTGGTAAGTAATGAAGCCCTCAGGGTGGTCACGAGTTTCCAAAAGCATACCTCGCCGGTCCGGCACGACGTCCGTCTTCACCCTCGGAGAATTTGCATATTAAGCTAGCCGCAGCACAGGCGGAACATGGGCCTTCATCCGGAGTATCGCACTATATAGTATCACCGTTACTCAAACCTTCGAACAGCATACGGCTCTCCTTTTTAACGGGCAAAGCAGAGAATGACAAAACCCAGCTGAGCCCATAGGTGACACCAGCAAGAAGAGAAATTTTGCTAACCCCTTACCTTTGTTTTCCGAGTACGGCAAGCATCACAAGCTCGACTCCGTCGCCGTCGTTGAAATGGCCTCCTAGACCCAGCAGGTCGGCCTGTAGCCTGTACTTCTGGAAGCAAAGTGAGTGCATCGTGCCCCGCAATTGTATCACTCTTGGTGGGTGCAGCAAACCCAGGTAGGCAAGTGGCGGGAACTCCGCTAAGCGCATTCGTATTCGAACTGGGGATGTCAGTGGAAGGAATGAAGGGATGCCCAGGTTGTGACAATCCTTTGTCAGAACTCATTATCTCAGGTCAATTCGCAGCAAGGGTTGTGAGGATTAGAATACAAAAAAGGCGGGAGAGGCGAAGTCGAACATTTAGCAAGGTGGGGAGTTGATACAGCTGCCCCCCTTCATGAACCACGCGTTCGGTTGATTTGTGCTGTTACCCTTAGTGGATGCCCCAGGACGGCGTCTATTGATTTTTCTATCCCGCTTGCTCTTTTGCTATATTAGGGCGGAATCACTTACCTTAGGGTCCGTTGTTCGAGAGAATTGCAAAAGGTGAAATCCGGTGCTATAGAAATTTAAATGCAGCTCCCAGCAAAGACATTCACTAAACGCTTGTTATCGCCCTGTGGATATCCGCCAGGCTCATAGACGTCATCCATTCACCGACGTCACCACCCAATCCTCCCAGACACAAGCATTTCACACCTACAATTTTTGAAGTACTCGAGTAATTCAATGTGCAGGCAGAGATGAGTGAAAAACGGTTAAGTGGAGTCATTTTTGTACGAGTACACTCTATCAATAATTGCTTAAGTCTACCTGGCAGCCCCCGCACCCTTCACCAACACCCCAAGATTTTCACCGGCCACCATAGGAACTTGAGTAATCGTTCCGTGTGCTAGGGCGTTGGGGTTGCCTCTCCTAGTAATGTTTGGTGTTTTTTTGGTTTTCACTTTTGTCTCGGAGAACAGGTCTTTCTATGTTTTTTTTTCGCACCTTTTCCAGAGAAGGAAGTTTTGAACCATCATACCTGGCAAAAGGTCCATTTGTTCGAGTTCTTACTCGCACTATAATTTATTTCACGTTCGTCACTGGCCACCAATATGGTGGGGAAACCCTAAACTAGAGCACACGTGACATCCAGTTGCTAGATATTACATGTTAATTTTTGTCCCAATGTAGGTAACGGCCAGGTAGTTGGCTTTCTTGGCAGTATGAACAGCAAATAACAGGGATGCGATATTTTGTTTCCCTCTAAGTTACCTTAACTTTCAAACCCTATATCTTGCCGAAAAGTTAATATAGTTGAACTATCATATCTTTTCCTTTTCTAAATCTCCCACTTATTTTTCTATTGATAAATGAAAAGAAATGAAAATATAAAAGTTGTTGTTGAGGAGCCTCAGTAGTTTGAAGTTGGGCACTTTTTGGGTTAGAGAGTGCTCCGGTTAAAGGTTTCCTTCTGTTTTCACACTTGGCCACCGCCTCGGTACGATTTGCTTGCCTCCTGAACGTCATGTGATTACTGCACGAGTATGGTTCCGGAAGACAAAGGTCGGGAGCAATTTTCTCGACACTTTTGGGCACGACCACAACGGTAATGTTATGAGTTATTGTTAGTCGCACCTAGTAGCAGAGACTAATAAGATTATTTAAATAATATATTGAAAATAAGTTTTTCAGAGGCATGTATTAGAGAGATTTAGGGCTATTCTGCCTTAAACTAGATTGATAGTTCAGGTTGGGTTCTCGCTGGCACTTAGGTGTTTGATTTCCTTTTAGTAGTATTGGTTCTGATATACTGTTAAACTTTATTAATTTCCTATATGGTTAGTCTTGTTAATGGTAGTGGATTCTAAAAGATGAGTGAATTGAATTAGGCTTATGGTATTCTGATCATAGATAGAAATTGTGTAGGAAAGCATGCAGTAAAGAATAGGACAATAGAGATTTTGAGTAGAACTTAGAATCTTTATAAGATCTCTTCTCTGCTACTTGATGATTGAAAGGCAAGAGAGGTACTTCAATATTTATATCCTGCATCTAAGGGTTTGTGGACTACATCTAACTCATATACTAACTATGTACCTTGTAATTATTTTCCAGTTTGTATTAAAGTGCAAACCCCTTTTGACTTTGAGAATATTCTTCCCTCCTGGTAGCTAATAGATACCACGGAGCTCATTTTTCTCTGTGGGTATCCTCCTTTCCTCTGTTAGATATATTATCCTTGTTCTGATACTTAACCCAAGGTAGTCAGGTTTTGAAAATACTAATAGTTTCTTAGAACACTAAGGAGCCAACTTGGTTGTTGACTATCAGTAGATCATGCCATTCACCAGAGCTTTCCATATAGCTTTCTGAATGACATTAGCTTACAATTATTTTAATGCTGCACCATATAGTTTGTCCCTCCTTATCAACTTATTCTAATAGGTCAAAGACCTCTGTAGGCATTTTAGTGTGGTGTGGGCATACTCTCTTGACTATAGCCCAGCAAGCTCTTTCCATTCCTTTCTCTTCATGCAGTTTTGTCCCTTGACTTTAGGACTACTTTCCAGTAACTATGCTAAGTGCAGCCTACCTCCTTGGGTTCTAGATCAAATTAATGAAAGGTGTCACGATTGGTGACTAAGCAAGGCAAAGTTTCGCATGACTCATAGTTATGAGTCACAAGGTTGTTATATTTCGCACTATGACTCATTAGAAGTCATGGGGTTTCACATGATGCACACTTGTGCAATCATTGTTATGTTGTGATTGGTTGATCGTGCGCATGACTCACATTTTTGAGTCATATGATGTAATGATTTTCGCACATGACTCAGACTATGAGTCATGGGTTTCGCGCGTGTGACCACTTTAGGGCACATGACATATTATAAGAGTTATGATTGGTTGGCACGCGGCGCAGTTGACTCAGAGGAGTCAGCTCATGGATTTCATACTATGGCTCACTAAGAGTCATAGAATTTCGTGTGACTCACAGGTATGAATCACCAGGGTTAGGGTTGAGGGAAGAGTGCCTATATAAGGACCTCTAGGCGACCTGTAGTTAGGACTCTTCACGCAACCATCTAAGTTCTTTCCTATACAATTACTTTACCTCTTTACCGTTCCATTCCCTATTGGCGTTGTACGATAGGAACCATAGGGTTCAGCTATCAAGACAACGTAGGCATAAGCCTAAGAGCAATAGTGGAACTCCGCCTAGTACTACTCGTTGCAATAGTACTCCTACCCTGGTGGCTGAGATTAGCGCCATGCCACATACCGGACTACAACAACGGCCCAGTCATATTCATCCAACCCAAAGAGAAGTAGTTACCTGTTGCAGAACCAGCTTACCGCATAGGATCGTAACATTTGGTTGTGTCACCTAAGCAACCTCCAACTACAAAATGGCAGACACTACAGACAACGACATCTACCTTACTGAAGGCGAAATCGATACCTCAACACTTGGCCCAGCACTTGAAGAAGCAATTAGCACAAACATATCCAGAAGCCAGTCACAAAGAACCATAAGTCCGGTGACCCCTGAGCCGGCCTTACCAACAGGATCTCTGGAACCAGAAACCCCAAGACCAGAAAGGATGTCAGCACCGGGACCAGCAATTGCCGGTGGAGGAGCAGGAATTCAACTAGCAGGATTTACAACTGCACAGTTCCAAGAGATCCTGACTCTGATAAACAACCAGTGAGAAACAATAAACAACCTGATCAAAGTGGAGAAACCTCCTACCTTCTCTGGAACAAGGACCAAACTACGAACCTTCTTAGTGCAAAGCCAATTATACTTTGTAGCAACACAAGAAACACGACATACGGAACGTAACACCTACGTCAAGAGCTAGTTAAGGGATGCAGCAGCAAGCTGGATAACCCCATTTGCAGAAGGACGCAAGCTGGCGACCTGGACTACATATGAAGATTTCAATTCAGCCCTCAAAGACCAGTTTGGGGATATGGATATAAAAAATGCAGCTAGGACAAAACTCGACCGCCTCAGGCAAGGAAAGAAACCAGTCACGGAATAATGGAATGACTTTCGCCTCACAGCTACAGAGGTGAATGAGGATGATGGTACACTAAGACGCCAATTCCTTAAAGGAATTAACCGAACGCTCCAGGACGCATGGGCAGCGGACCACAAGGTAGTGGCAAATGTAGATGCCCTTGCAGCCTGGGCAATCGAAAAGGAAAACCGGATCAACATGATCAAGCACCTTCAAGGAAACAACAGTACCATTATCCAACAACAGAAAACGCCCAGGATGTTACGATCCTATATGGTAAACTGGTTCTGGAACAAGTAACTACTTCTCTTTGGGTTGGATGAATATGACCGGGCCGTTGTTGTAGTCCGGTATGCGGCGTGGCGCTAATCTCAGCCACCAGGGTAGGAGTACTATTCCAACGAGTAGTACTAGGCGGAGTTCCACTATTGTTCTTAGGCCTATGCCTACGTTGTCTTGATAGCTGAACCCTATGGTTCCTATCGCACAACGCCAATAGGGAATGGAACGGTATAGAGGTAAAGTAATTGTATAGGAAAGAACTTAGATGGTGGCGTGAAGAGTCCTAACTACAGGTCGCCTAGAGGTCCTTATATAGGCACTCTTCCCTCAACCCTAACCCTGGTGACTCATACCTGTGAGTCACACGACTTCTATGACTCATAGTGAGTCATAGTATGAAATCCATCAGCTGACTCCTCTGAGTCAACTGCGCCGCGTGCCAAGCAATCATAACTCATATAATAAGTCATGTGCCCTAAAGTGGTCACATGCTCGAAACCCATGACTCATAGTGTGAGTCATGTGCGAAATTCATTACATCATATGACTCAAAAATGTGAGTCATGCGCACGATCAACCAATCACAACATAACAATGATTGCACAAGTGTGCCTCATGTGAAACTCCATGACTTCTAATGAGTCATAGTGCGAAATACAACAACCTTGTGACTCATAACTATGAGTCATGCGAAACTCTGCCTTGCTTAGTCACCAATCGTGACATTAGCTCCCCTCTCCCTTAAGCCTGAGTCCCTTCAGGCTTACCGTACCATCTTCGTCAGGTTTTCTCCAAACCTGTGCAGTTCCTTTTTCAATTTCCGAACTTGATGTTCGGCCGACTGGTAGTTCCTCCGGACTTCCTCTAAGGTGGTGTGTGCCGCCCTAATAGTCCGGTCTTGGTCATGGATCATTCTCTGATATGTCCGCATATCAGTTCTTTGGTTCTCGATTGTGGCTACGGCGGTTCCAAGTTGTTCTCGTAGCCCTTGTAACTGTCGTTTCAAACTCTATACGTCGGGGATCGTCTCTATTTCGCTTTTTTCGCGCCCTCTCCCTTCAACTGTGTCCTCACAGTTGTTTTTCTTTTCCTAATACGTGCATCGTTTTCCGTAAGGGTTGCCGCTTCCCCTGTTCATCTTGGGTAAAACCCAGGATCGATTTTGTCGTGTCTGTGAGTACGACAAGTGTCCTTGAAACAGTGTTTCCAGGATGTCTCCTTGTGTGGTTTTTGCGGTTTGCGCAACTTGGGCTGTCGTGGAAACCAATTGCTTCCTTCTATGTCGCGTAAATGAGTGTTGCAGGAATCATCATAATAGGCAGTCCACGAATGAGCGTTGTGTGCTGCCTGCTTTTCCCTTTCTTCCTGAGTAGGGTATGGCGGGCTGGTAGGGGTAGTAGCCCTGGGGCTATCGCCCCAGCCTTCGTCTGGGCCCAATGGCGTTGGGTCTTGCCTCGTGGGTTCATTTTGACTGTAACCCACGCAGGGTTTTCTTGGGTACTGCTGATGGAAACATTCAATGGCGATGCTGGCATTGTTTAAGTTTTCCGCAGGGTACCAAGTTTTGTCGTGTTATAGTGAGTAGCCATTCCACTTGGCTCTGTATTGTAGGCGTTTTCGGTGTATGCGTGAATCAATGATTTCTTCAAGTTCGTACTCGCTTTCTCCTTCTATCTCGATTGGAGGTGGTGGTGATTGCTTTTGTGAGGGGAACTGATTGTCTTAGTATAGTTCGAGGAGTGAGATGTGGAAGGTGTTGTGGACCTTCATCTGTTGGGGCAAGGCCAATTTATAGGCACTTGTACCCACCTTCATAAAGATCTTGAATGGTCCGATTTTCTTGTAATCCAGCTTCTTGCATAGTTTTATGGTCCTTATATTCCTTGGCAGTAACCAGACCATGTCGCCTGACTGGAGATTCGGATCGGGTTTTCTCTGTTGATTGTAGTTTTCTTTTTCTCGTAATTGTGCACCGACCATTTCCTGACATAGGATAGTGTGCATCTGACCCATCTCTTCCTTTTTCGTGGTTTCCTTCGGTATCATGAGGCCTATCTCCCCATGTTCCGGATCTTGTCCGTAGTTTGCGTAGAAGGGTCTGGTCTTAATAGTTTCCTGTTTTCCCTTGGTTTATGCAAATTCCGCTAATGGTAGTAATTCCGCCCAGTTATCTTGCTGATAGTTGACATAGGCCCTTAGGTATTGTTCCAGTATTCCATTTTTCCTTTCGGTTTGTCCGTCAGTTTGTGGATGGAAGGCGGTGCTCATTCTTCGTTCAATTCCAATGGATTTTGTAGTCTCTTTCCACAAGTCTGATGTAAATAGCGTTCCTCTATCGGTGATGATATCTTGTGGAAGTCCATGGAGTCGGAATATTTCCCGTAGGAATATCTGGACCTATTCTTTGGTGTTCATATCCTTATTGCAGGGTATGAAATGGCTCATTTTTGTCAAGCGGTCGATGACCACCAGGATGGCGTCATAATCGTCTGATTTCGGCAGGTCCGTGATGAAGTCCATTGCTATCGATTTCCATGGTTGGTGTGGCGCCTCTTTCGGTTGTAGTAGTCCGTAGGGCGCGTGCCTTATCGCTTTCGTTCTTTGGCATGTATCGCAATTCTTGACATATCTCTTTATGTCGTCTCGCATCTTTGGCCAATAATATTGTCGGGAGAGGAGTTCCATAGTTTTGCTGGTTCCGCCATGCCCAACTACTGGGTTATCGTGATTTTGTCGTTTGACTTGAGTTCTGATCTCTTCATGTTCCGTTACCCAAATCTTTCCTTGATGCCATAGGCATCCTTCCTTCCATTCACATGCCCCTAGAGCCACTCCTTTCATTTCTTTCTCTCCTTTCATGAGGGCTTCCTGGACTGCTCTTATCTGTCTGTCTTTCGTGCTTGCTTCTCGGATGCCAAAATCTTCAGCGACAAACTTGACCACTTCCATGGCTTCGAAGTATTGTTCTTTTGGGAGTAGGATCCTTTGTTTTTGTTGGATCCTCTCGTCATTCTTTTTCGGGACATCTTCTGCTCTCCTAGTAAGGGCATCTGGTTTGCCCCCTTCAATCCCGGGTCGATATTGTATTTTGATATCGTATTGACTGAGGGTCTCGCTCCATCGGATTTGTCTGTCGTTAAGCTCTTTTGTCGTGGTAAATGGTACCAGGTTCTTATGGTATGTGAGGACCAGGATCTTGTGTCTGCTTCCTTTTGCATATCTTCTCCATTCTTTCAACGCTTGGACAATGGCTAAGAGCTCTTTGTCGTGGATATCGTAGTTGCATTCCGCGGGCGTTATTGTTTTTGACCGGTATGCCACTGGCCTCCATTTTCCATCGCTCCACTTCTGTGATAGAATGCCTGAGCATACATATTTGAGCGTCGGTCTCAATCATGATTTCCTTGGTTGGCTCGTAGTGTACCAGTAGTGTGGCTGAAGTAAGTCGCCTGCGGAATTCATCGAATTCTTTTTGTTGGTTCTTGGTCCAGTTCCATTTGCAGTCCTTCTTCGTCAGTTGATAGAGTGGTTTAGCTATCCGACTAAACCCTTCAATGAATCGTCGATAGAAGTTGCAGAATCCCATAAAGCACTTTATCCCTTTCTTGCTTTCGGGTGGTTTCTATTCCCATATTGCTTTTGTTTTGATAGGATCAATGCTGACTCCGTCCTTGTCGATGATGAAGCCTAGGTATTCGGTTCGTTCCTTGTCAAATTCGCACTTCGATGGCTTCAGTGTCAGCCCTTCTTTTCTCAAGGCTTCCATAATCATCCTGACATGAGTTCGGTGTTGTTCCATATTTTCTGAATATATCAGAATATCATCTAAATAGACGATACAACAGATATCCAGAAACCTGCTGAGAATTCTATTGACCCATCGCTGAAAGGCTGCAGGTGCATTTTTGAGTCCGAATGGCATGACCGTGTATTCGTATATGCCGTATTTGGTGGTAAAGGTAGTTTTCCATTCGTCTTCGTGTTTGAATCTGATGTTGTGATATGCGTTTCGGATGTCTAGTTTAGTAAAGACCTTGGCTCCTCTAAGCCTATCGAGGGCTTCTCCTATCAGTGGCAGGGGATATCGGTCTCGTTTGGTGACTTCGTTGAGCCCTCGGTAGTCCACGCATAGCCTTAGCTTGCCGTCTTTTTTCTTAACAAACAGGATTGGTGATCCCCCGTTTGCATAGGAGTCTCGAATCCAGCCCCGGTTCTTGTTAACCCTGTTGTATTCTCTTAGTTCTTTCAGCTCTTTTTCGCCCAATGGGTATAGCTTTCTTGCTGGTACTGTTTCTCCTTTCTTGAGGTTGATATCCAAGTCAACCTTTGCTCGGTGGGGTGGTAGCCGAGTTTCTTCCTCTTCCTTGAACATGTCCAGGTACTGGTGGTATTCCCTTGGCACAAAGTTTCTGGTTTTGTCTTTTTCTTGTCCTTTCTTGGTCTTGATAGCCAATTTGGTGCTGACATTGATCCTTTCGATCCTGGTAGGTTCGTTCGTCTTATAATACTACTTGAGGATTCCTGTGACTTCACCTCTTCGGTAGAACTTTCCGAATGACTAGCGGAGATCTCGTTGATCTCAATCTTTTAGCGTTTTGGGTGGTCCGTACTTCCAAACCCTGCTGAGCCTCTCCTAGTAGAAGCCACTTGTTCCACTTCTTCACATTGTCCTATGACAATCTTTTCACATATTCACTTTGCGATGCGGTCTCCCGGCTCAACTGTGTAACTGTCCTTTCCCAGGTTGACCAGGACCACCTTGACTTCACCTGTGTAGTCGGCGTCGATTACTCCCGCATTGACAGTATGCTGGTGTTTAACTGCCAATCCGCTACGCGGAGCCACCCGCCCATAGGTGCCTTCTGGTAGTCCTATAGCTATCCCGGTATTGACGATTCCTTGTTCTTTTGCCGGTATCCTAATTCTCTCGTCTGCATA
>QFET01002533.1:0-53255 GCA_003316355.1 Tuber calosporum
TAAATTATTTGTGGTTGTGGTCCGAGAGTGGGTTTTCATTTGGCACAGGCTCATATGATCTCGTGTCTTTTTTCTTTTTTCTTTTTTTCCTCTTTTTCCTCTTTTATTCATTTTTTCATTTTTTTTTTTTTAACCGGCGCAGTAGACGGAACGTTTCATGGAAAGAACGAAGCACAGGAAGGTAGGGGCGACCCTGGAAATGCACTTATCGGTACGACATGACCTGCAAACGAAGCAAGACCTCACTTGCATCTTATTTCTTCTTTTTCCGTAGGGTGATTTTTCATCCCTTTTTTTTTTCTTTTTTTTTTTCCCGTGTCGACTGACACTACTCATGAGGACTGCTACACTTTTGACGGAAACGTAGGTTCTTTTTTTTGCCCTTGCTTTTTTTTCTTCAATTCTTGGTCGGTGTGAGAGGTTATCTGTGTTAGCGTCATACCATATCACCCACCCCCACGGAAGCTTTCACAACAAAAGAAAAATCACCGACGCATAAGATAGGGGAATGGCGTATTATTATTATTATTATTTTCATCGTTTTATCTCATTAAATGGGTACCTTTTTTCCACTTGCTCGTTGGTTTGTTTGAGTCTCTACGGAGTTGGCAATTGTACATAGGTTTTATTCTCTCCCTCTCTTTTTTTTTTTTTTTTTTTTTTTTTTTTTTTTTTTTTTTTTTTTTTTTTTTTTTTTTTTTTTTTTTTTTTCATTCTTTTTTTTCATTATACTGTATATGGGTTGATAGTATTTGAAATCACCGCCCTATCGTCGTGCCCTGTGAAAGTGAAAATAAAAGTGAAAACTAGGGATATCCATTGCGCTGTATCATACCCATCCATCCATCCATTGACATCCATGATCCACCTATATATCAGCACTTGTACCCGTGCAAAAGGGCAAACATCTATTTAGTCTACTCGAGTACATTCCAAGCGCCAAGACCTAAAAGGGACAATCAATAGCGATGGCAGTATGGTACATAGCAGTAGCAATACCGCAACAATAATGCTGGAAGAACCCTCCCTATACAGACCGTAAACCGCAACTGAACTACTAGAGACAAGACTTTTTATTTTTATAGTAATAATGATCATAATAATAATAATAATAATAATAATAACGACAATATCGTATATAATACATCATACCTTGTTTATTTATTTATACCACTGTATGATGCGTGGTACCCAATCTATCCAACCAGCCAACCAACCAACCAACCAACCAACCAACCAAGCGCAACCAGGCAGAAACGAAAGAAGGAAGATAGAAAAAAAAAAAAAAAAAGAAGAACAAGAAAAGAAAAGAAAAGGAGGGTACGGGGCGGAGATGGATCATCGTTTCCTCGTAAGTGCCATTTCCAAAACATCCTCCAGCCCATCTTTAGCCTCGGACGACGGGAACGAAGATATGGCCTGCCGCGCAGTGTCACAGAATGATTCTGCCAGTGCGAGTGTACGGTCAATGCCGTTTGACTCGTGGACCAGTGCTCTCGCCTACCTCCATTAGCTACTACCGCAACACACGTAAGGAGGAGGAAGGGGAAGAGGAACAGGTACCTTCTCGGCATCGCCGTCAAGGCAAAACCTCCTCTCGATCAGTTCCCCAAGTTCTCCAAACTCCTCGCACGCATAGAGCACAGGCGCTGTGGCCAGGCCCAGTTCCAAGTCCGCCCCCGCCGGTTTTCCAATCTCGTCATTGGAGCAGGTGTAATCGAGCACGTCGTCCACGAGCTGGAAAGCGAGTCCCAGATGGCGGCCGTAGACATACGCTTTCGTGGCGATGTCTTCGGTAGCGCCGCCGAGGACGGTGGTTGCGCGGCAGGACTTGGATATTAGACTGGCGCTCTTGAGGTATGTCTTCTCCAGGTAGTGCTCGAGTGAATTGCGCAGGTAGGCCTCGCGCGAAGGCTTGCTGGTGAAGTCGACCGTGGCACCGGATGCTGTGTTCTGCAGCTGGAAGAGTTCACCCTTGACCAGTTCTGCGATCACCTCTGCTAGCAGTTCTATCACCTCTGGGTTCCGTAACCGCGCTAGGAACACGCTCGCCCGGCCGAGCATGTAGTCACCAGCCAGGATGGAGAGTTTGTTTCCCGAGAGGGCGTTAGCGCTGGGCTTCCCGCGCCGGGTCTCAGCGTGGTCGAGGACGTCGTCGTGCAGGAGCGTTGCTGTGTGGATCAATTCCACGATTTCAGCGAGACGGCGCTGCGTTCCCAGGACTTGTGCTCCTCCCCCCATCGCCGCCGGTGTGACTCCAGCGGAGCCGAGAATGTCAACGGGCATGAGCCGGCTACTGAGCAGCGCTAGGTCTGGATTTGTATCCCTCAGGATCTCGGGCGGGGCTACGGTGTTGTTGAAGGTCTTTTCCAATTCTGCGCTTGCGCGCTGCCAATTCTGCCGCTTTGGGGCGACGGCGGCGGCCCGTGACATTAGGAATATCACCATGGGACGGAAGAGCTTGCCGTTCGCTTGAAGGTAGTATTTCGACGCCTTGTCCAGTCCTGGTAAGTTTGTGGAACAAAGCAGGGAGATTTGCGACTTCAAGTGGGCGAGCTCCGGAGCTACAATTTCTTCGGGCTTCATTCGGCTGCGTGGGGGAGGAGATGCGCTTCCCAGTGGTAATGTTGAAGATGCGGGAGGAGTAGGTAGGGGTGTCAGGTCCTCCAGAGGCGAAGCTGCAGCGGAGGTGGAGCTGTATCTTGATGGCCGTTGGAGTGGTGGCATTTGGACATATCTCGTGAACCCTTTTCTGCTGCCGTGAGGGAGGAGGAGGAGCACCCGCCGGAGAGAGGATGCCATTGAGGCGGATGTATCGACCAAACGGACAATTCGCAGCCGGCAGCCCAGAAGGTATGATAGTGGCTGAACAACGAGGTTCAGATCAATTCAGGGAATTCCAATTGAGTAACAGGGAGAGACAGAAAGAGAGTGTGTGTATCACCAATTCTACCCAAATAACTTGTCTTCCGTTCTTCTCCGCTGAAACAAGCAACCTCCCCGCAATTCCACCAAGATAAGCGAAGGTTAGTTGCCGTGAAGAAAGTAAGGAAAGAGAGGAAGGAAAGGTGGGGTGGGTAGAGAACGAGGATACCTCACTGGCAACGGAATGTGAAGAGGAATGTTGGCGGATGGTTGGTTGGTGGTGGGGGGTGAACACCCTACCAGTGCTGGTGGTCTGTTTACTGCCCTGCAAGTACTAGTACAGTACTGATGCCAGGGTTTTTGCTGTTAATGGTATAATGATTCCCTTTTAAGGTATGATATGATAAAAGAGGGAGGAAAGAGGGCTTGGCATGTAGCGCACACGTGGTGCTGTCTGGTTGCCCTCAGCATGACAATTGAAGAGGGAGTCGGTGGATCATGAATTATCACGCTGGTAATAGACCTTTTAAGTTTCACAGTTCGATAAATGTGCTTGAGTATCCTGCTTCCATCTCCACTAAGTCTTGATTTCGGCAAGGTACCGTGCAGTGCTCGTTACCAAGTGCTCAATCCGCTTCTCGTCTTCCTCCCCCACCTCCTTCAATCCCTCACTAGCAGCTTCATGCTCCTTCCCTTCCAAATCCTTCCTCTTACCAATGAACAAAACCTGCGGGTTCCTGTACTTCAAGTGTCCCTTCCCCAACGGCAGCCAACGGAGGCCTCTAAATTCATCTATTATTCTACCTTAACAGTTAGCTGGCCCTATTGGAAGGGCAATTACTTTTTTTAAAAACTTCGCCGGGTCAGAAATCGCCACCCTCTGCGGCGCTGGCGCATTCGGATTCTTCACGGATACGATAAAACTCCCACGATCTTTGATTCCGAATTCGGACTGTATCTCACTCGCGCGCTCTAGTATGGTCAGGTGGTATGCTAGATGTGATGATCTCTCTCTCGGGTGCTTGACGGGGGCGTATATTCCTTCTCCTATGGCCTCTGCCGCTGAGTTGGTGTGTTCGCATGAAATAGTTATTAGAGGAGGTGAGGCGAGAAAGCGATGAAGCGGGCAGGGGAAGAAACCCCCGAGTCCTTGTCATGTAATGTGAACACTTCAAAAACCGATCCTTGAGGTCTTGCAGCGTTATGCTCGATTTTTCTGCGAACGTCCTATGGTGCACTATCCTATCATTAGCCCCTCCTCCCCCCAATCGCACGAGCGCTGCTACTACTCACAGAAACTTCTCAATCCCCTTCGTCGGCAACCCCTTCCTGCCCTCCTCCTCTCCACTCACCCCCTCGCCCAACTCCAAAGGCTTAAGAACTAGATACCCCCTCTTAACATCTTCCAACCGACTAGCCCCCTCCAGGTAACTCTGCTCCTGAGAAAGAAAGAAAGAAATAACACCCTTTTACAGCACGCACCCCGCCCTCCTGTGCTTGCTCTTTCCTCCCAGCGTCTTTCCCCGTTTCGCTTTCTACCGTGTCCTTTCGTGTGCCTCGGAGCACTGCACTACAGTGGTGAGTAGTGCTCGAGTATTGTGAAGAGGGGTTGTTCCAATGCCTCTTTCACTTTGCAGTACTGTGCTGTACCCCCGGACGTAGACTAAATATTCTTTCCACATCCCCTCACTCCCCTCCCGTCACACCCCCGACATCACGACAACCCAGCTCTCACCCACCTTCTTTGAGGCCCAGTGCCGCAGAGACATAGATCACGTGGTGTGATATCATACCGTTCCTATCCCGGTTCACCAACTTGACTTAAATTACCGGTATCATGATACTTGTAACCTGTGTCCTCGATGATAGCTTGATGTCTCATCGAGCAGCTCGACCCACTCCCAAAATACCTGCACCATACCGTACCTGCACCATAAGGTAACCCAAGGCTGCGACCAAAGTAGTAAACACAATTACTCACTCACTCACTCGCTCACAACCCCACGAGAATCACACATAACATATCACATCTTCCGCAACGCACCGGCAGCGCACCGTTACTCGCAGTGACTCGCTTTATCCCTCAAAAAAAGAAATAATTCTCCGGGCCGACAGGCGGACAGGCGGTGGCCCAGTTGCGAATCTGCTTACTCGAGTACTGTGCGAGGACGGGTGCAGTACCGTGAGGAGTGGATGCTGTATTTACTTACAATACGGTTATATGATACCATTGTCCCTTCTCTTGTGATTGGCTACGAGGGGAGGAAGGAGGAGCGACAACCGTTCAGTGAGTACCGGTAGGCTACGGTATCGCAGGCGTGCTCGAGTATAATGGCCGTCAATTCACTCGTACGAGCACTGGACTGCTGGAGGGTTTGTGTGTGTGTGGGGGGGGGGGATGACCATGAGAGGTGAGAAGGTGCGTCTACCGGTGCCGGCTGTCTACCCACGATTATCTCATGGTATCCGGCTGGACTGCCTTACTCGTACAGTATCATACGGCACTGTATTGTTGTCGTCGTCGGTATGAGTGGCGAGCAGAGCCTCCAGTCACAACACTCGCACAACACCAACAAGTCACTCATTTTAGACGTCATCAGAACGGTAAAATGCCTCACGGCTATTTGCGTCACCTACTTGTACATACGGTAGCACAACAGCAACAGTACTCGTGCAGTCGCTGATACTAAATTACCCATCAAGCTCCTCCCTCACAATTACAGTTACTCTCATAGAAACCTATCCTCAACATCCCCCACAAAACAGAATAGGATTGAACTTGGCCCCTATCACCTTCAACCAATGCTTTACTTACACTTCAAGACTTTTTGAAAAACGCAATCCAGCTGCCATTGAAATTGATTCATTCACTAATCCGTCCATCCATCCATACATTGATGATACATATGATAAAACACGGCTCCGACGAAATGCATAGATAAAAACCCCCGCTGATACATGTGTGGAAAAACAAACATAATAGTACATCCTTTGAAGGGGGAAAAAAAAGAAGACAAGAAGAGAGAAGAGGAGGCTCTTTTGATGGAGAGATAAGAAATAAATAATGAAAATCCGAAATATGATCCTTTTATGCCATGCCCCAGATGCCGCGCACAGTACAATGGAAGAAATGATGAATGAGAATGATGAGATATGGAAGGAAGATAACAGAAGAAAAAAAAACCATGACCAGAGAACCTGTGTAAATGCCCGCGAAACCCTTTTCGAAAGAGGAGAAAAGGGGAAAAAAAAACATCCTAGCCCCGTTTTAATGCCCGCCCAAGGAAAAGGAATACAAGAGGAAAAAAGGAAAATCATACAGGCGTTCACACTTGCCAAAAGTAAGAAGTGGGAGGATGGAAGAAATTGAGTTGAATTGAGGGGACGGCTTCGTAGTGGCAGTAGGTGGGGGTTTGATAGCAGCAGCTACCCGAGGGCCGAATTGGAGGAATTTATAATTCCATATCAATCTCGTAATCCGAAGTCTGCGATCCGGCGTATGAAGCTCCGGCAGATCCCGCCTCGGTAGAGCCATCCTTCTGTCCGATAACCCTTCGGCGAATCCGTCGCTCAGAGCTCTGCGAATCGAACCCACTATCGTAGTCCGAATCCGAATTCCCGACTGATTCCGTGTAGCTTCTCTTCGCCCTTCTCGGCTGAACCCCGAATTTAAGCTGTTGCTGAGCCATTGCTCTAGCAATTGGCGAGTGCCCTAGACTAGCCGAGAGCATTCCGAAACTATGGGCGATCTCCCGCTGGGTTTCGTCATCCTCGTCGGAATCGTACATTTCCCTCCCGTAGTCTAGCGGCGGCTCCTCGTATTCACCAACCAGAGGCTCTACCCCGCTATCCCCATATTCGCCTTCAATCTCTTCTATTTGGAAATAATCCGCATCACCGCAGTGATCTGTGTAGTTGGAGCATTGCGATGGGACGGGTGACGGGCTCAGTGACGGTGGAGTGTGCGATCGTGAGAAGTTGCGAGGGATGTGACCAAAGTGGTTATAACGGTCTTGTGGGATATGTATCAGTAATCTCTGCCATTCCGGGGGAGCTGTTGAGCCCATCAGGAGGGAGCGGGACGATGTGGACGGGATGGGTCTTGGTGAGGTAGACTGGGTAGCCCACGATGGGCATGTGTGAGGTCTTAAGCTGTCCATCAAAATTGTTGCCGTTACGGGGGGGGGAGGCGTGTGTGTTGGTGGGATTAGAGATCGATATGTAGCTTGAGGTAATAGTAATCTAGACTGAGAGCTGCGCTGGAGTGGTAGGAGGAGGAGGTAAAGTAGAGTAAGGTAAGGTAAAGGGTGAAGATATTCGGAGCGAACTGGATTGTCTACTGTCTGACAGGGAAAACAGCGAGTGCAGGTAGGTCTTATAGGGAATCGGGATGAGGTTCAATTATAGAGAGAAGGGGTGTGGTGGGGGGAGGAGAAGAAGGTGGGTGGTGTGGGAAGGAAAAGCAAAATGAGGGGAGTGTGCCAGTGTGTGGGAGAGTTGCCGGAGGAGGGGTGGAACAGCACGACGGTGGTGGTGACTCGCTCGAGTGAGGCCCCCGTTGCCATTGCACGAGTACTCGCACAGTACTCTACTTGTATGATAGTTTACTGTACGATAACGGTATCGCGGCATCGCCTTTTTCTCTCTTTTTTTCTTTCCCTCCTTCTTTCAGGTGTGGTTTGCACACGGCGTCACACCAACCTCAGAGGAGAGCATTGTTTTTGTGCCAGGGTGAAAAAAAGATGGGAAAAAAAATATAAACTGTATCATACACGAAAAAAAAAACGTGGGAGAGGGGTGAAAGAACGGTCACTTGTTTGCTTTGAGGCATCTTTTTTTATTTCATTTTTTCTCACACTTGAGTCACAATGCGATTCCCTGCTCCACGAGGGCAGAAGGAAGCGGGTTTGCAATGCGAGAAATGGTCTTGTTGTGCGCAGTGGGTGTGCAGATTGCATCAGTGTGCAGGAGCCACGAATATCAGGGACGAATAGAGTGATAGGAAGTGACTTACTTTCTTTGCGATGTGTTGGTGCCTTCACCAAGGTTACCTGTATCCTGTGCTCTACAATATCCTGTACAATATCCTGTACAATATCCTGTACAATATCCTGTACAATATCCTGTACAATATCCTGTATCCTCCGGCTGCACTCGTGCCTTCTGAACAGGGTCCAGGGAAGAGGATTGCTTACGAACAGTTGCCTGTGTTCCAGTCTTCAATTTCTGTACTCCCGAGACCCAAATTCTCACATGTTTGTCACCTTGTTGTTGTTGCTTTGCAGGTGATTTGTTCGGGCATGCCATTTTCTGCTACGTTCACTCTTGTCAGAGGAGGCAGTTCGACAGCTGTTCCATACTGTACCATCATCCTTTCATCCTTCCCCCTCTCTCAAACAGCACCCCCCCCCCATATCAGGAAGGAAGAGAAGGGACAAACGAGCCTGATACGGTGAGGAAAAATAAGACAGCAACTGAAACAATCGCCTTCCTCCACTTAACTGTAACTGTGTCTTTTTTTCATTCGCACTTTGGTCCCCGTTTGTCGCCCATCGACCGATATAAAGACCATCGGTAACAAGGGCATCTAATTTTGAGGGGCAGAGATCCGGCACGGCTGCGCGGTATCCCACAAGTACGGTATACTCTAGTACTATTTGCCCTCACACACTCCCAGCCTGCGATAAAAACCTATCATATTACTATTCGCTATGATACTACCCTTCTTCTCTAACTCCATTTCAGACTATTCGATAGGATGAGGGGGATCTTAATTTTATTCACCCGATGCCTTCCACCTGCCGGCGATTGACAGAGAAACCATCTCTTCCGGTCGTAGGGATACCTATCCATTGCTCCGCTTATCTTCCTCCCACTAAGGGAAGAGCGATAGGAACTGCGAGCCTGGGGAATTCTGGCGAAGGGCATCAGGAAAGGATAGATGAGTGATGTTGGTAAGCACAAAAAAGACCAGTAAGCTGGCTGGATAAAGGATGTTGGTGTGGGAGGTGATGATGATGCTGTAGGTACGGTCCTCGAGTAAGTATGATATGTTGGGTTTGGATTAGAACTACTCGAGTACATCACCTCGGCGGGTGAGGGATCTGAAGAAGGGATGGGATGGATGGGATGGGAAGAGGAAGAAAAAAAAAAGGAAAAAAAGGAAAAAAAGGAAAAATCTCGATCGGATCCCCGATATGAACAAGCAGATACTGTAGTCATCATCGGTCATTCGTTATTTTACTCAGTAAGTGAAGAAAAGCTTAGCTAGGCTCCTGAGTCTACAGGTACGAGTGCTCGAGCACTCGCACAGTATGGCACATACGGTGCTGCGGTACCGTATGCTGGTTCTAGCACTTCGAACGCCTGGAGCAATCACTCGACTGCATCCGACTGTCACCCAATTGCAATTGAACTCTTGGAGGCGAAAGCGTGTCCTCAAGCCTCTTGGCATATTTTCAGCCGCCTAAACCCCAAAATAGTGCTTGACCAAAAAGCCTTCTCCACACACCTCAATTATCTGCTGAACACACCTTTTTGCTCTGTTTGACATTGTATTCTTTTCTTTGATAACTATTCTATACGAAGAGATTCTCGATCGGCCGACGCCTTTGCATGGACTGATCCGGTATCTTTGCCGTCTAGTTACCTACATACTTTCCATCGAAGCTTGGGTAGGATGCGATTGCCTAGTTTTGGGGGAAGGCTCTCCGTAGGCCTTCTCTTATTATCACCTTGCGTACGACTGGTTTCCTGCGGCCCTGCTGTCAATGTTGCACTTAAAGCTTCCTGGGATGGTGCGCCCTTCTTGTTAGAACTATTGTGAGTGTGAAGAGGAGAAAAAAGGAGAAGAAGAAGAAGAAAAAGAAAAAAAAGAAAAAAAAAAAAGTCCCATCTTTACCATCTTTGCTATATGTTCGACCAGGCTGTCGTAAGCTAACACCGGGCTGTCTAAAAATAGGGAAACCGCCGCTGAAGAGGTCGGGGCTTCCTATTTTCCACTGCTTGATCGGATAGCGGCAGGCGATTTTGCCGACATAGGCTCTGACAAAGATCTTTACGACGCCTTTCTACGGGTTGCACGGGAGGAGGGTTTCTTGGTGGGCCAAGAGGAGCTTGCTTCCTTCAACTTTGCGTTATCGATACATGCAGCTGCTCCGAGAATAGAAGCTCACTACCACTACTATGTGAACTCTTTGGAACCCATAATGGGGAGGTTGTATGAGGCCACTTGTGGAGTATGGCTTCAGTGGAGTCACAAACAAGTTTGTGACAGTGGCGGTGATTTTAAGGACATGTTAAAGTCTTGGGAGAGATATCGGAAGTACGAAATCTTGCCATTATTTGTGTGTTTTGTTTGTAGAGAGGTCCTAACGGCTTCCTTAGCGATCGACGGAAGCTTCAGTTTGACCGAGTGCTGGAGACACAAGAGGACAGACCAGCGGCCATCCTTTACGCTGATATCGAAGCCCCAAGTTTCCGACAGTTTCACGAGATACTCAGGGATTATGCCAAGCAAGGGATACTTACCTATCGCGTGCGATACAAGCCCCAGACCAACAGAAAGGGACGCCCTGTGATTCTCAGTGGGTATGGTGTGGAATTAGCTCTCAAGAAAACTGACTATATTGTTATGGATGATCGTGATGTCTCGGGTGAAGGTGATGTTAAAGGGGGCAAAGACGCACAAACTCCTATCGGAGAACTGGACGGCCAAGGGATCCAGGACATTAAGCCTCTTCGCCCGAAGGATGTGGCATTCCTTGGGATTAAGGCTGCTAGTTTTGTCATGGATAGCGAGGATCCCCTCACTACACTTCTGAAACTTCTGCAAGACTTCCCGAAACACACCTCCTCGGTGGTGGCCATCGACGTCAATCCCGATGTTACGGATGCGCTTCAGGGGAACTGGGATTCATTTCTTGGCCCTGGCCAGAACTCTCTCTGGATTAACGGGGTCCAGCTGGAAAACTCCGATATCAATGCCTTCGCACTTCTCGAGCATCTGCGAAGGGAGAGGAGATTCGTAAATGGTTTCAGGACTCTCGGAGTTAACTCTTCCGAAGCTGTTCAATTACTGTCCCATCAGATACTCGCCGATTCTAAGCGGGATGAGGTTCCGCAGAGGTTCGACTATCGCGATAGTATTGAGGGCGGAAAGGCCATCGTTTGGCTTAATGATTTAGAGAAAGACTTGCGGTATCGAGAATGGTCTGCGGCAGTTGATACGGTATGCGATTTTAAAAATAAATATCTCCATTTCCCGTGCCGTATCGTGTGGCTAAACGCTTTTATAGCTTCTTCGTCGTGTCTACCCCGGACAGCTGCATCCCCTCAGGCGCAATGTACACCATCTCGTCGTTCCCGTAAATCTTGCTTCTAAGGATGATGTGGCTTTGGTTACCGAGCAGTTACGTTTGTTTGTCGAGAGGAAGATTGCTCTCCGGTTTGGAGTGGTTCCTTTGGCCGGCACCCCAGAAGGTCTGCACATTTCACTTTGTGTGAAACAGTTGCAAGTGACTAACTGTAATGCAATCTAGCTGTTGCGCAAGCAAAAGTTTTCTATTATTTGAATGAGGCCTATGGCCTTCCGGTTGCTTTGGGATATCTCGAATTGGTTGGTAGGCTTTGTATTGCTGCCTAGAGATCCTTGCTGACCAGTCATATAGGCACTCGAGTCCGGCCAGTTCCCAAAACTAGATGCTAAAATCTTGGAACAAGTTATCAAAGAAGCTGAGCTCATTGAAGGTCGGACTGCATTGTCTTTGGAGGAGGTGCTGTCCTCCGAGGTTGTTGGGGAGCGTGTTGGAGCGTCTAAATCATGGGCTAGTAGATTGGGTGCAAACTCACTTATCCCTCCGGTGTTCATTAATGGTTTTTCCCTGGCTAGGGACGAGGTATGCGAGCAATTTTCACTTACGGAGGTCTTGGCTGAGAAGAAAATATTATAGCAATGGATGCAAATGATGAGCGCTCGCCTTCAAGCCGATGTTCAATTGACCCAGAGAGCAGTGTATGAGGAAATCGCCGACGACGGGACCGACCTTGCCGCCCTACTTTTGGATAATCCGGCCACACGCCGGAACCCTCATATCTTCCCGGAGGGCGAGGAGTCTATCAGAACGATAAGTGTCGGGAAGCTTTTGCAAGAGCATGCTCGCATCTTCGAGAACTTACCAACTATCTTCTCGGATAAGCCAGACAAGCTTGTTGAATCCACTATCTGGGTTATTGGTGACTTTGACGAGAAGGATGGATATGAGCTCCTCCAAGGTGCTAGCGAGCTTCAAAAGCTTGCACCAGGCGTAAACTTGGTTTTCATCAACAATCCCCAAATTGTGAGCGAGAAGCCCGCACTCTCCACACTTCTTCATCAACTTCACCAAGCTGGATTCTTCAAGGGCCCCGGACAGCTTCAGCAGCTCTTAGAGGAAGTGCCGCCATTGAAGGAGCATGTCAATATTCCAAAGGCTGAAACTCTATTGCGGATGCAGATCTCGGATATCAAATCCGCCAGTTGGCAGTTCCCCGACCATGTTGAGTCCGGGAACTTCTGGAAAGAAAGCCAGAAGATGTTGAAGGCGGCTGGATTTAAACCTGGACAGAGGGGAGTGGTCATCAATGGGCGTGTCGTGGGACCTGTCCCTATTGATGAGGAATTTGGTGCGGAAGATTTCAGGCAGCTCTTGGAGTACGAGCACTCTAGAAGGATTTTGCCTGCGCTGAAGGCTGCTAACGAGATTGGTGTTTTGGGAAAGCTCAAAGGGTTTGTTATCCATCATGTAACGTGGTTCGCAGTCTCGATCACTTACCTCTTCTAGTTCTCAATCTTCTGCATGTCTTACCAATCTGGTTGCTCTGAGCAACATTCCCGAAGTCCCTACGAGCATGTTCCAAGGCCCATCTTTGGCCAGGACAGATGCCTTCAACAAGCTTTGGAAGCAGGAACATATTGCTATTAGGTCGGGAGATAAGGACAAGGCTATTTTCCAAGTGGTGGCTTCCATTGATCCGGTTAGTGAGCTGGCTCAGAAATGGGTGCCGATCCTGAAGGTCTTGTCCGAGATGGAGGGCGTGTATATGAAGATATACCTTAACCCCCAGAGAGTGATTGCGGAGCTTCCGGTTAAGCGATTCTATCGTCATGTTCTCAACTCTGCCCCCACCTTTGATGAAAATGGGTATTTCCATGCTATCCAGTTTGCGTTTTGTGGGATCTTTGGCTAACTTATCTAGCAATCTTACTGATCCCCAAGCTCGGTTTGAAAATATTCCAGAACTTCCTTTGCTTTCTTTGAGTATGGATGTCCCTCCATCTTGGCTGGTAACGCCTATGGAGTCACCATACGATTTGGACAACTTGAAGATCCAGTCCCTGAAAGATCGCCTGAAGGGAAGCGATATCGAGGCGCTCTATGAGCTCAGGAGCATTCTTATTGAGGGACATTCTACCGATATCGTTGATGGGGGGCCACCAAAGGGAGTGCAATTGGTTCTTGGTACCGAGAAAGAACCTCATTTCGCAGATACAATTGTCATGGCGAACTTGGGTTATTTCCAATTCAAGGCGAACCCCGGATACTACAAGATGGAATTGAAAGAGGGCCGCTCTAAGGAGATCTTCCACATTGACAGCACGGGGACCAGGGGCTTCCAGCAGGGCAATCATGAGGTAACCGACCAGGATTCCGAAATCGCATTGTTGAGCTTTCAAGGGGCTACTCTGTTCCCTAGATTATCGAGAAATCCAGGAATGGAAGTTGAGGATGTCCTTGGACAATCTACCGTCGTGCCGAAGAGTGTTGGTGACTTTGCTACCAAGTTTCTTAGGAAGGCAGAAGACATACTCGTGAATATCGGATTCCTTGCACCGGCGGCGGATTTGCGGCCCCAAGCTGATATCAACATCTTCTCTGTTGCCAGCGGCCATCTTTACGAAAGATTTTTGAACATCATGATGCTTAGCGTCATGAAGCACACCGACAAATCGGTCAAATTCTGGTTTATTGAGAATTTCTTATCGCCCTCGTTCAAAGATTTTATCCCAACAATGGCTAAGGAGTACGGTTTTGAGTACGAATTGGTCACCTACAAATGGCCCCATTGGCTCCGTGGCCAAAAGGAAAAGCAGCGCGAGATTTGGGGATACAAGATTCTGTTCCTTGACGTCCTCTTCCCGCTCGATCTCAACAAGGTTATCTTTGTCGACGCCGATCAGATTGTCCGAACAGACATGAAAGAGCTCGTTGACTTGGATCTTCAGGGTGCGCCATACGGCTTCACGCCAATGTGTGATTCTCGAGAGGAAATCGAAGGCTTCCGCTTCTGGAAGCAGGGCTACTGGAAGAGTTTCCTGAAGGGTCTTCCATATCATATCAGGTGAGTTTACTTGCCTTGTTTTTAATTGCCTCCAGCTAACTTCCGCAGCGCTCTGTACGTCGTGGATCTTAAGCTCTTCCGCCAAATCGCCGCCGGGGATCGCCTCCGCCAGCAATACCATCAGCTTTCCGCGGACCCGAACAGCCTCTCAAACTTGGACCAGGACCTTCCAAACCACATGCAAAGCCTGCTCCCCATCCACTCCCTGCCACAAGAGTGGCTCTGGTGCGAGACTTGGTGCAGCGACGACAGCCTGAAGACGGCAAAGACGATCGATTTATGCAATAACCCTATGACCAAGGAGCCGAAATTGGATCGTGCGAGAAGGCAGGTTCCTGAGTGGACGGCGTACGATGAGGAGATTGCGGCGTTGGCACGAAGGAGTTTGGAGGGGGGAGGGGAGGAGAGCGAGACGACGAGGCAGGTAGAGAAGGAGGGAAAGACAGTGGAGGCGCCAGAGGGTAGTGAGGAGCCTGCTATCAAGGAGGAACTTTAGGCAGGCTGGGATAGGGGAGTGGGGAATCTGTATTTGTATTCAATGGAAAGTGCTTGTATCGTAATGTTTATATAGAATGAGCTTAGGGTTCGGGCCTTTATTCTTGGATGAGTTTGTGCTTGCGCTAGGAGGTGGGAGAGATGCATGGGGTGTCACACGGTGCGAGGAGTTATTGCAACGGTAACACTCTTGCGCAGAGGATGGATGTCTTGTGCAGGCCAGGGGCACCGCTCTTGACCTTCGGGATACAATCTCATTCAGAAGGATCTGTCACATCGCCCCCGGTTCCTACTCCTGGTCCATGACGGTCACTCAATCGGATCGGGAGTGCCCCTCGCAGTTTATACCTGACTAAGTAGACCTTGTCACGTCCCCCAGAGGGCCCCGGCGGGCCGGGTGGCGGGGTCTGGCTCCGGTAATGAGCATGGCTCGTGTAGACATACCGTGCAAGACTAAAAAGTACCGCACACCGGAAGTGTCAGACCTGGGGCACGGCTAGGTCTCCACGAGGGATGTTGGGGATGGCAAAGCCTATGTTAATACTACTCCAACTAGACAATAAAATCTCGAAGGTTCGGGGTGGAAAGGAATTTCTTTGTCCTGAACTCTTGGATGGTTTGAGGACGCACTTTATTTGGTTCATTTTGCTGGAAGATGTTTAGGAAGCCGCTCGTGCTGTTAGTGGATTTTGAGTTCTCGTGAGTTGTGCTTGGGGTGGGTTGGTAGGCGCGAAGAGGTGCTGGATTAGGTCTTAAAAGACGGCCATTTCCTGGCTGGGATTGACTGATTATTTTGGGTACGGTAGTTATATTGAAGGGTTGCCTTGCCTCCTATGATACCGTTGTTGTTGTTTCTGCCTGTATTACCTTTGATATGGCTCTGCGGAATGCGGCTTCGGTGACTGGCATTTATAATTTAGGTTATTTGGCTTACCCGACTAACTGCCTTCAGTATCTATCTGCCTAGTTGTGCTCACAGCACAGTATAGGGTTCCTGCCGTGTCGGGACCCTGAATTATGATAAGTGATGTTCATAATATATCACTCGGAAGCATTTTTTTCTCTAGGCACAGCTGGTAGCTTCGACTTCGGCCTATCGACAATGGGTATCGCCCTGCGCTTTATACTACACTGAGCTCGGGCGCCCTTGCACGGTTTGGATATCTAGGCACTATATATTCACCTAGATATTTTGTGAGCGGGTGCAGATTGAAATTTACGTTGATCCGCACAGCACCCAACCAGAAATTATAACTGGACCCTTCTCCGTGACTCACTTAGGGCCACAGAGTCTGATCACAATACCCGATTTCTGTTTTGCCGACGCAAGATATAAAGAATGCGGGAAATAGATCCTCACTCCCTTGTTCAACTAGCTAAAAACCCCAGGCCCAAACAGCAATATACTGAAAAAGACAAGCCTCGGCGGCAAAGTAAATGCCATCATCTGTATGGGGCATCTGCCCTGATAACCGCCGCAAGTTCCGGTTCCCATCTTTTTTACCATGTTAGCATCGGCGCTCAAGAGGCGTGTAAAAAAGAGGGGGGGGCGAACTTGTCTCCGTTTGAGAGAAGTTTCTCCTTGTTGTAAAGTAGCTCCTCTCGTGTCTCGGTAGCGTATTCCGCGTTGGGGGCTAAATATCATCAGCGCTGCCGCTTTGCGGACGGGGAGAGGGTTTAGATCTACATTCAACGATAGCGTCCACAGGGCAGGATTCTAGAAATATCAGCCGCTGCCAGCAGCAGCAATTAGACGCTTCGGCGAGAGCATACCCTGACAGAATCCACAGTAGATGCACTTTGTCATATCGATATCGTATCTAGTAGTCCTCCTACTCCCATCTTCTCTCTCCTCCGCTTCAATCGTAATGGCCAATGCAGGGCATATGGCCTCGCAAAGCTTACAGGCGATGCAGCGCTCCTCACCGGACGGATACCTCCGCAATGCGTGCTCACCGCGGAACCGCGGGGATATAGGTCCCTAGGATAAATTAGTTGACCCCCACCAACCCCAACCCCACGCCGAGCAACACGGGTAGCAAGAACATACCTTTTCGAAAGGATACATGATAGTATACCTATCTCCTAATCAGCCTCTACCCCCCTCCCTTCAAGTATAAAAGGGGAACATACGGAGCCCTAAAGAACTGTTCCAAAACTACATACATCCCGCGCAGCATCTCCGTCATGAGGAATATACGCCCAGCTTTGTCAAGCGCAGACTCCCCCTCCTCCCAACTCGGTGTCCGATGGGTACGGAGTCCCGATGGTAGAGGTCCTCTTGGGGTAGCATGTCTCGCGATGTGGGAGGTGGAAAAGTAATGGGCGGCTGGTGTTGTGGCAGCGGGGAGAAGTAGGATATGCGGTTTCGATGATGCAAGGAGCGTGCGGGTGGGACGGGTCGAAATAAGTGCTAGGGAGCGGAGTGATGTCATTGTTGAGAAGTGTAGTGAATGTAGAGTTTTGTGATAGAAGCAATTGCCTCGAGTGGAGGATTGCTGGATTGACGATGATGGCGGGTGAGGAGAGGAAATTTAGATGCTAATGCCAGTTGGGTTCCGATGCTATTTCACTGGAATCAGGCTCTTTCTGATTGGTTGGGGACACAGTGCCCCACAACTCGCGAGGCCCACTCTACTGACCATCGAGAATAATGTTTTTGATGTCGCAGTGTGATTACTCTCTTGGTTTCCTGGGGTTTCAATAGAAAATTCATCTGAAAAAAATCTATACAAAATTTAATGTTTTGTTATGGTCTTTATAACTACGGTACAGTAGTAGACCAAAGCCTACAGTATCCTGCTTTTTGAGTTTTGCCGTTGCAACGGAGCTTGCAGGCATTGTAAAATCGTCGTCAACTCTGTCCCTCATCTCTCCTCCATCAATCCTTTTCACCCCTCCAACGACCCTCACCTCAAAACATTCACTCTATCACAATGTTTAGATCGGTGGCTATTCGTGCCTGTAGGGCTTTCTCTACTGTCACTGTGACCACTCGTGTTTCCCCTCCTACTGTCGCTCCGCCAATTCTGGGACGACTACAGTTTGTTCGTCCATCCACAGCTGCCAAGGCCATTGTCAGTACACGATACTACTCCGCTCCCGCCTGCCTGTCGAAGCAGGAGGTCGAGTCTAGAATTATGGACTTGTTAAAGGCTTTTGATAAGGTTCCTTCATTGTATCTGCCTTTAAATGTGTAATTCAATACTAATTTCCGACTACCTTAGGTCACCGACCGAACCAAGGTATGACTGGCTCTACAGGAGGGGAGAGGGGAGAATCTTCAATTGATATGCGACATAGGTTACTGGCACTTCGAACTTTGCCAGTGATCTGGGATTGGACAGTCTTGATACCGTGGAGGTCGTAATGGCCATTGAGGAGGTTTGTCCTACTGCCTCTATACTTGGATAGCCGTTGATAATACCCAAGGAATTTAGCATTGAGATCCCCGATAAAGATGCGGATGCAATCCTAAGCGGTAAGTAGATCCACAATTTAAAACAGGAACTTACGTGGCACTGACTCCAACAGTTGACCAAGCCGTGAACTACATCCTCGCTCAGCCCGACGGTTTGTGGACCCGCTCTCTCCCTCAATTCGAGCCATCACTGACAATAATGTCATAGCTCACTGAATTACATGCATTAGTTTGTTTTGGCGGTAAAAAAAAAACAAAAAAAAACAGTCTTGCCGACTCTTTCATATTCCATCTTCTCTGTATATGTCTCGTTATGTGGGACAGTGGGTGTTGTGTGATTAGAGGAAATACGATTTCCAGCATTGAATTAAGAAAACTCTCTTTGTTCCGGTGCAGTCCATTTGCCATTGCGAATCTAGGCGAACGTTGTCACCAAAATATTTTTCCACCGAAACCCCCATCACTGCCCCTCCGGAATACGGGTTGAGTTCGATTTGGTGCCTTCCCATGGAATATGTCGTCTTGGAACGCTGGTTACTGTATCATATGATCGCGCAGCTCTGATCATGAGTAGTGGTGGCCCGGCCATCACTGGCTCCACTCCAGAGATCCTAATATACACAGCAGCTCTCGACCCCCAGGGGGAATATCTGTGCTCGTCTGTGGATGTCGGACTGAGATAATTAATCCATAGTAATTGTGTTATCCTTATTAGGAGTCTGACGAGGGGTTGTCCAATCCACAGCCATATCTAGGGCAAGGGAAACGAGTTGAATGGATATTGTGGGAATTGAGATTGGCAAGGGGAGGAGCTTGTTGGTGGTCATCACTCTGCTGCAGGCGATAACAAAGCAGCCGACGCAAAGCATTTGAGGGAAAAGGTGCAATAGCATTTTTTTCCCGTACTTGTAGTCCCATCAGTTTGTTCTATACTATCTGACACAAAAACAAGAGCATTGAAGACAAACTCAGCATCAGTAGCAGGGGTTCACAATTTTCGTCTTGGGATGGACGGAACCATAATTTTAGATTTATTTATTATGGGCTTCAAGATCAGCCGCAGGACTAGAAAAGAAGATATATATATAATATATAATATTATTATAATAACCCTTGCCTTATGGAAGCCCTCTAACTTTTAGTTGTGCTCTGCCATCGGGATTCAGGCGTCGATACCTTCTTCCTCTCATTTCATCTTCCCCTACCCGTGACCGCTGAATGCTGCCCCCATTGAACTCACAACCCCCCTTTCTCATAACTGCCCTCCAACAATTTCCTCCTCTCACCTACTACGATAGTTACACCCCCAATAAATCCTGCAAGCACTTGACGCGGCCAACCAGCACCCTGTCATACCACTGATAATCCCCTTCCGGCACCTCCCTAGAGCTCACAATCTCCTCGACCATCTCGCAGTCGTCGCGTGCCGCTTCAACCTGGTATCACACGACAAACCGCCGCAACCTTTAGCAGCGTAAGGTGCCTCGCAATACGGCTACAGCCGAGTTAATCGAAAATCTATTACACAATCTACATATTATGGCGTCAACTGGTGGATTGACACGGAGGAGGGGTGGTGGTGGTGGTGGTGGAGGCGGAGGCTCGGCTGGAGACGAAGCTGATCGCAGCGGTTCACCATCTACTTCTAGACCAGGGGAACCCCGAAGCGGAGGGGGGGAGACATCATTCACTACTGAGAATGGGCATAAGATTGGTGAGCTTTGTGCTGCTTTGTTTCTGTCCTCAACGAGAGGGCTTGAGGGTTGAGCTGATGAGGACTTTGCCGGGGGCAGCTTTCGATCCCAGAGACATCAGCGAGAGTCAGGAGAGGAATAAGCAACCAAAGCTTACTCTAATGGAAGAGATTTTGCTTCTCGGTTTGAAGGATAAGCAGGTACGCTTTATTATCTCTTTTGCGGTGCTTTGGTTTAGGTCTCGCGAGATTTTTTCCTTTTCCTTCTAGGTTTCTAACTTTGTGAGGCTTACACAGGGATACCTGTCCTTCTGGAATGACAACATATCTTATGCACTCCGTGGTTGCATCGTTTTGGAGCTTGCCTTCAGAGGCCGTGTTAGCATGCAGAAGGATTCTAACAGAAGGAGATTCCCGTTATCGGATAGGATAATCGAGGTGATCGATGATACTCTCACTGGAGAGGTGCTGCTGGACGAGGCTCTGAAAATGATGAAGGCAAGCGAAAAGATGAGCGTGAGCTCTTGGATTGACCTTATGAGTGGTAGGATTTCCGGCTTTTATGACTAGGTTTTCCTGGACCAGCTGAGCTAATATGTTTGGATGGTAGGTGAGACCTGGAACTTGATGAAAATAGGATACCAGTTAAAGCAGGTCCGTGAGCGCCTAGCTAAGGGCCTAGTGGATAAGGGAATTTTGCGCACAGAGAAGCGCAACTTCTTACTTTTCGATATGGCTACCCATCCAGTTGCGGATGGCGGAGCGAAGGACGAGATCAGACGCCGTGTCCGAAATGTCCTCACTTCTCGCACAGTTGTGTTACCTGGGAACCCATTCTTGCCAGAAGACTTGGAGTTCCGCTATCTACGGACAGTGGCTATGGTCTGTGCTGCATACGCGGCAAACGTACTGGAGAACGCTTTGGCTACCCTTGGTCACGAAGCTAGGGAGAGGGCATTCTCTCATGTGGATGAGCTCCTGGCCGAGTTTTCACAATGGCCATTCGCCAAGAGAAACACCGCCGGTGGGTTTGGGCAGAACTTAGGAACTGCTACCACGGAGGAATTGAATAAAAACAAAGATCGGGAGCTCCAGATAGAGGTATGATCTATTGGTGATAGCTGATATTGTTTTTTCTGACCCTTTTTTGTTTAGGTCGTTGCTGCTGTACTGAACGTCTTTACAAGGCTCGATTCACTTCTATGATGAAAAGTCTTCTAAATTCATCCACTAAAAACGCTTTTTTGAATTCTAGTGTGATAGGCCGCCCTGGCTATCTCTGCGGTCTCGATTTCCATCGCTCATTGCTTCTCCTAGCCTGTTTAACCGGTAGGTATAAAAATGAGAGACGAAAAATCTTCAGTGAGGTGTTCGTCGTGCGCATTTTACGAAAAATGAAAACCCGAGGTTTATAGCTTTCTCTGTCTACCATTTTCTTTCTTGTCCTAGCTGCCGGTGCGCGTTACTGTTCCTCCCATTTACCGGGTTTCTCTTTGTACTCGACCTTTCTCTGTGATTGCTTGGATGGAACGTTACACTTCACCCTTCTTCTCAGTCCCCTAAAAGTGTAATGAGTCTCTTCTATACATACCCCTAATACTAAGAGTGAAAAGGGCCAGGTAAGGGACCAATGACCCGCCATCTAGGAAAAGGGACAAAGACCGTAAGGAGGAAGTTGTAGTCCATCATGACCCACTACTCGCTCTCTGTCTCTGAGGCGTAGTTCTTTCGCTCTTGCCAAATATGGGAGTCTCGGCTCTTGACCGTGACTCTTGCATCCACCGCTTCTCTCGCTCTTGTACTAGTTGCTTGAAATACTGCTCCGCTTGTTTCGTGTATGAGTACTCCTCTGGTATGAACCCCTGCCGATTCGGTTTATCAAAGGTGGCTCCACTCTCAAACAGCGTCCGGATAACCTTCAAGTGGCCATATGCCGAAGCGTACTGCTCTTAATTAACACCCTCATTTGTGCCGCGTCTCCCCTCCCTACCTCCCGGGCACGAGAAAACCTACATGCAAAGCTGTATTCCCCAACCCATCAACAGCGTCAACATCCGAACCTCCATCTAGCAAAATCCTAACAACCCCGTCCTTTCCAGCCCTAGCCGCGAGTACCAAAGCCGTAGCGCCAGCTTTATTTCTATAATCCAATCTGCCAAACATCCCCGCGAGCATGCTAACAACCTCCTCATGCCCGCCCTCCGCCGCCAGCATCAGGGGCGTATCCCCATTCGTGTTCCGCGATATCCCGCTGTCTTCATGGGATGTGTAGGTTATGAGGTAATCGACGATGGGTAAGTGACCGGATTGTGCTGCTAGATGCAGAGAGGAATTTGCCAAGGCATCGGGATTCGGGAGGTATCTAGGATGGTTTTTCAGAAGTCGGGTCAGTTGTAGGAGGTCGTTGTGAAGGATTGAACGGCGGAGGCGGATAGAAACATCTAGCCTAGTAGGGGGGAAGGAGTTAGCTTAGCTAGTGTATTCGAGTGAAGGGGAGTTATGATCGGATGGTACATTATTTATTTATTTATTTACTATTCCGGGGTTTATCTTTTGCGATTAGTGGTTGGAACAACGATACGGGTAGGAGGCAAGATAATCGAGGTGAAGGTATGCTTGAGGAGGAATGATTGATGGGGGTTGAACCACACAGTAAGGCACAACAGAATTTGGTAGCTACCACATCAGACGACGAGAGGTGAGGACAAGCTCTGTCGGTGGGTTATGGGGGAACTGCAGCCGAGCGTTGAGCCGCATAAAAAAAGCAAGGGACGAACAAAGGCAACGCCCGTTGACAGCAACACCTATTTTTTTTTCACGTGAGAATCGTCGTGCCAACACCGATTTCAATTTGGGGAGCTTCGCGGGAACCATATCTACCCACAACGTCTGTAACATTTTTGCGATTAACTATCCAACAAATTGCAAGCCTGGTGCCGGCTCCGAAAAAAATGCCTCACGCTTCTCACAGAGACCGGGATAATCCATTCCCACTCTAATTCATGTTGCTATCATCTTCGAGTGACAACCCGTGAACCGTTCCCACAAACCAATCATCCACCCCGGACTGAACCCGCGCCCACCATTCGCTCTACCAAACCAACGCAGCTAGACGTCCAAATCATCACTCCCACTGTACCCGTAACAAAACCAGTGAGCCGACACCAACCCCATTCGCCACGAGCACGCCATGTAGATCCTAGCCGAAACATCATATGAGCCACCCTGTATCTTCTCCAGGTTTGGGAGGGTGTACCTGCATAAATTGGTGTTTCGCAGGAGAACGAACTCTTTCGGGAAGACATAGCACAGAAGTAAAGAAAAAAAGGAGAGAAACGTGGCGAGCTGGGTGGGGGCGTCATGTGAAAAGGGGGGTTTCTTTGGGGGCAGGTGTAGATGTGTGTTCATGGTGGGTTGGTTGGACGATGGGAAGGGAGGATGGAATTGGAAGAAGTGCACTGTAAGGGGTAAGACGGGAGATGTTTGTAACGTTTGGCTAGGAGGAGTGATTGTGTAGGAGCGTGAAGGAGTAGATGGAAGAAGGGGCGGAGGGGAAACAGTTGAACCTGAGTCGACTTGGGTGGAACAACACATGATAAGAGGATGTTGGAGAGACTAGTATAGTATATGGATCATGTTATCCGCATTGAAGGTAGAAGTCCATCTACTTACACTGGTTTTCCCCTATCAAGATTAATCAAAGCAGCAAGGTAGCGCGAGCGCGCGAGAGTATTGAGAGCGAGCAGGAGAGGAAGAGGAAAGTAGCGAGAGATAATTCCCATCTCCCTCAATTGCTGCGATGAATCCGAATCCGAACCCACTTCCGAACGGCAGGTCCATTCCGAACCCGGCAGGCTACCAGGTATCCGAAAGCGAATATAGTGAGCGCGATCATCACCCTCTCCCCGCGCCGCCACCACGACATTTCCGAGAATGGGATCGAAGAGTGCACATATCATCGAGCCATTACTCCGTGACCTCGGGCTTCACAAAGGTCTCCCTGGATAATTCCTGCTGGGAAGACATGACCCCAGAGGACTTGAAGGAAATGGAGAAGCACACGGCGGCTTCAGTGGCGGCGGCATCGGCAAACGGAAATACAAGGCGGTGGTCGTTCAATTCCGTGTCTAGAATGTTCGGCAGGACTCCCAGGATGGAGTCCACCGTCAGTGTTAATATCGCTAGGGCGCTTACACCGGGAACGTTGGCGGAGTGCGTGGATGGTTGCGGAGTGGCATTGTACGAGGCTGTTTTCTCTATCGGCGGAATGACCTGCGCTTCTTGCTCGAATCGGATCACGGAGGCGGTCGAGAGTCTGAGCTGGGTGCAGAGTGTGCGGGTGGATTTGCTGAGTAATAGTGCGACGGTGGCGTTCGACGGGATGGGGTGTGGCGGGGCGGAAGTCGGCGCCGAGGCCATACTGCGACTGGTGGAAGATACTGGATTCGACTGTACGCTCGAAGAGCTCGACGTAGCGGGATCTCGGAAACGGAAATCCGAGCGCGGAACCATCGGTGCTGAGCGAACTGTTTCATTGAAAGTGGATGGAATGTCGTGCACCGGTTGCGCAGACAAAGTCGCCGAGGTCATTGGATTCTCGTTCCCTGATTATGTGCTTGAGGTCGAGTCACCGCCCATCACTCTCACATCCCCCGTCATACACGTTCGATATAAACCACAGCCACCGGAATTCACTGTGCGACACATCGCATCCGTGATTTCCTCTATTTCTCCAGATTTCGTAGTATCGGTGTACCACCCACCCACCATCGAGGACCGCTCGCGTCACCTCCAGCAGATGGAACAATGTCGACTGCTCCTGCGATTAATCTTCTGTTTGGCAATTGCGATTCCAACGTTCCTGATCGGGATCGTCTGGATGACGTTCATGCCTGAAAGCGACCCTGTACGGAAATCCCTCAGTAAAACGATGTGGCAGGGCCGGTCTACGAGAATGGAATGGGCGCTTTTCTTCCTAGCTACCCCCGTAATGTTCTTCATCGCCGATGTATTTCACAAACGGGCAATTAGGGATATCAGAGCGCTCTGGAGAAAAGGAAGCCCCACGCCGGTGCTGCGTAGGTTCTATAGGTTCGGGAGTATGAACTTGTTGATCTCTCTCGGAGTTTCGATATCATATTTTGCTAGCTTGGTGTTGTTGGGGATTAATGCTGCTAGCAAGCCTGTTGCGCAGTTGGATTACGGACTACAGAAGGGGAGGATGAAAACATATACATATTTTGACTCTACGGTGTTTTTAACGATGTTTTTGTTGATAGGTACATTCTTTAGCCTGCTTTATTGCTCCCAGAGTGACTACTGATGATGGTGACTACAGGCCGCTTCCTAGAAGCCTACAGTAAGCGAAAGACCGCCGAGGCCGTCAACATCCTTGGGAAACTCCGCCCCGCAGAAGCTCTTCTAGTAGTTCATACCAGTCAAACGTCCAGAGGTGTCGACCTCTCAACATTCAAAGCTGGAAAGACCCTCGAACCCGTCGACCAGAACGATCCGAGCAACCACACGTACGAGGATAACCGCCTCTGGAGAATCAAGGCGGTTCCGACAGACCAGCTTGAGGTCGGAGACATCGTAAGCGTTGTTCGAAACTCCTCACCACCCGCCGATGGCACAATCATTTCCGGGGTCTCGCAATTCAACGAGAGATCTCTGACTGGCGAGGCCAGGCTTGTGCCAAAGATTGAAGGCGACATGCTCCTTACCGGAACCATTAACCAAGGTCAGGCAGTCAACATGCGAGTAGAGAGCATCGGCAACGACACGATGCTATCGCAAATTGTCAATGTGCTGCGCGAGGGGCAGACTCGGCGTGCGCCAATTGAGAGACTAGCAGACGTAATTACTGCTTACTTCGTTCCTATAGTAACTCTCATAGCTTTTCTCACCTGGATTATCTGGCTATCGCTCGGGGTCACGGGCAAGCTGCCGGAAAAATACCTAGACATCCAATACGGTGGATGGTCAGCTTGGTCCCTCAGCTTTGCCATTGCAGTTTTCGTGATCGCCTGCCCATGTTGTATTGGTCTCGCAGCGCCAACGGCACTGTACGTAGGCTCGGGGCTCGCGGCCAAGTTCGGCATCTTGGCAAAAGGTGGCGGGGAAGCATTCCAGGAGGCGGCGTGGCTGGACTGCATCGTGTTCAGCAAAACCGGCACACTCACTCAAGGCAATGACCCAAAGGTGACAGACGAATTGATGCTAGTCGGCGCTGGCGAAGACCGGAGAATGGCTTATGCAGTTGCCCAGCAACTCGAAGAGAGCTCTTCACACCCGCTTTCAAGAGCTATCATCGCCCACTGCGAGAAGAATGACAAAGTTCCCATAACAATGTGGGACATCGAAGATGTTCCAGGCCGCGGACTTAGCGGAGTTTTCAAGATCGCGAACAATAAGACAGACGTGTTCGAAGCGGTCCTCGGAAGTGAGCGGTTTATGGAAGAGAATGGAGTCCTGGACATGGCCTATCACGATCAGGTGCTTTCTTCTTGGAAGTCCTGCGGGAAGAGTGTGGTGCTTCTAGCAATTAGAAAACAGGCGATTAGTGAGAAGGCCTATGATAGCCGCTTTAAGCTTGTCGCTCTGTATGCTGCGGCGGATATCATTCGTTCAGAGGCGCCGGAGGTAGTTAGAAAATTGCAGGAGTCTGGGATAGGCGTGTGGATGATTTCTGGGGATAATACTACAACGGCGATATCTGTTGCTTCGATGGTGGGGATTCCGAGGGAACATGTTATTTCAGGGGTTCATCCGGCAGAAAAGGTACCCCTCTCGCTCTTCCACCCTTTGCTATCCTATACTAACGTAGATACCTAGGCAGAGAAAATAACCTGGTTGCAAGCCACCGCTCCCCGCCGTACCCGCCCACCACTCTTTCCCTCCCTTCCCAGAGTCCCCTTCCTCCGTTTCCTTCCTCGCCTTCCGTCGATCCCGTTTTTTCATCCTTCATCCTCCTCAATCCGCGCCTCTCCCACAGCTGCTGGATCTCGAGCGACTATCGCCCTAGTCGGTGACGGCATAAACGATGCTCCGGCGCTCTCGATCTCATCCGTTGGTATATCGATGAATAGTGCGACAGATGTGAACATAACATCTGCCAAGTTCATTCTCGTATCGTCGAATTTGAATAGTCTGATCACGCTTACACAGCTGGCGAGCTTTGTCTTTCGTAGGGTTAAGGTGAATTTTATTTGGGCTTGTGTGTATAATGTCCTCGCGGTGCCATTGGCGGCGGGGGCATTGTATGCCGGTGCGGGGATAAGGGTGGGGCCGGTATGGGCCGCGGGTATTATGGCCTTTAGGTATGTTGCTTTTTTTTTTTTCACTTGGTGACGTAGTGAGTGGTAATGGCTGACCTTAGTATCCCAGTTCTTTGAGTGTGGTATGCAGTTCATTGTTGATGAAGACAGGGTGGTGGGGTGTCGGATTTCGAAGGGAGTAGATGTAGATATTGCGCGTTTCTAGTGGGGGGATAAGGAGGGTATATTAGTTGGGTAATGGCTGTTCATTACATGACTTATGACTTATGACTATGATTATGATGGTGGATTGAATATCGATTTTGTAAGGGTATAGCACAGGGCGAGTGAGATTTAGGGTGATACAATTGAAATCATGACTTGTTATTGGCATAGGCGTTCATAGGTGAATTCTAAATATCTTGCCGAATATATCCTGGAGACGTGGAAGTGAGCCAGCACTTGATGAACGAAAAAGAATACGAGGGGAATAGGAAGAGCGGGGAGGGTTCCAGTGAAGGCACCTTCCCGAATATGTGCAGATATCGGGAAGCGGGCTCCCAGTGAAGACGGAAACGGAATGGGGGGAACCCGTCGGTGAGCTGACAAACTGTCGGGGAGAAGAGTCTAGGCGGACAAAAGAGGGAACGAAAGAGCACGCAAAGGAAGAAGCCAAGGAGTAGAGGAAAGGTGAGGGCGAAGGACCAGACCTGACTAGCAGATATACTTGGAGATCCTAGTGGACCCACTGAGGTTCCCAACGGATAACCGAGGCTTTCATATAACTTGGTGGGATTGCGCTGGATTTCGGAGGTGAGTGATATTTTATGATTCATACTGACCTATCATAGTATCTTGAGGTTGATTGCCCGCCAAGGTAAGGGAAAACGAGCCCACAGTAGAGAGAGGTGAAGGGGAGGAAAGAGACAGTTAGCTCCCGGTGTGTTCAGTGCGGCCAGGTAGGCTACGATATCATACTTCAAGAGGTGACCCGGGGGAGGGGGTTTCTATTATTGAAGCTACGGCGGCTGAGTAGGGTATATGGTTTAAAAAGTTATTCCTGATGATGGCAAACATTTGGAATGTGTATGATATTGGCTTCCAGTTTTTGCGGTCACTATTAGGCCCAAATTGTCAGGTTGTGGTTGCCACCGCTACCCACTCTGTTAGGATCACAAGTTCTCACTCGTTGATAAGGTTCAGCCAGGGCTTCCACTTTGGGTCGAATCAAACTGGGAAACAGGTGGAGGGCAGTTTTTGACAAAAATTGAATATGATAGAAGGTTTGCGGGGTTGGGAAACCACTGATAACCTGGAAGTGAGGTTGTTGCCATGTGCCTTTTTTGTATGGCACCCCCATACAAAACCTCAAGTCACTTTCGGATCTTACCACACTATGGCGTGGCTGTTCTAATGATTCTTACAGCTTCTTGAAATTTCTCACCCTGGTACTGTCGAGCTGTGGGTCGGTGTGAAGGGCTGTTTTTGGTTGTGAAGTACCCAACGGCCCGAGTTTTTTGTCACCCTACTTTATTATACAAATAAGGTAATACCCTAGAAGTATGGCATCGGGAGATTAAGTGGTGTTAGGGCAGCAATGCTAGCATTGAATCGGCGAGTGATAGTTTGTGAATAGGTCTTTATGGGGCTCGATTGCCGGTTTCTGGTGTTGGCGAAGATCTCCACTTTTAACGTTGCTTGGAGAGATGCTGGAGGTATCAGCATAGCGTGAAATTGGCTGTTTGCGGGGTGACTGGTGGCTACGATGTTGCTTGCAACAAGAGTTGGGGTCTTGCTAACACGAACTATCATAGACCGAGTGGAAGCGGAAATCGAGAACGAGCGAGAGAGGGGCGCGAGGATATACACTCAAACAGTCCTGGAAGTTGCAAGTTGAGTTCGGGCCCCCGGTGTTTATGTGCCAGCACTCTTTGAAATGGCCTGGTTCCAGCTTCCTCATTCCCAATCACCCATACCCCCTCCCCCCCTCTCCACTACTTCTACCGCTATTCCTTTTCTCTTTGGGGATAACAGCTTATCGCTCCCTCTTCGCTGTTTTGATAACCTATCCCGCCCGCAAACGCTAGTTAGATAACGCACAGTGGGAACACAAGTCGGAATTTGACCGACCAAATTGTCTCTGCATCCGCGCACGAAGGCACCTCGCCTCAATACTCTAAGCCCAACCCACTCTTATACCTGGGGTGAGAGCTCTATCATATCGTACCAAAGATTTGAGAAGCTCGAGTCTTGCCCGAAAGGAAGGTATCATACGCTTGAGCCGGCTCACCTCATAGGAATGGTATATACAGTAGGATCATGAAATTCGGGCAAGCTTATAAACTGGGTCGTCCTGTATCAAGCCTGGGCATGGAAGCAGAAATCTGGTAACACGCCATTAGCCCTCGATCTCCACGGGCAACAGAGGGGCAACTATCTTCACTAGCATTACGAATTATCGCAATATCTGTACAGTACAAGCTTGGTAACGAAAGAAAGGTGCTCCCCCAGGCTTCCCATGGCAAACACCAATTTAAACACACATCTATCTAGCACCAAAGGATAATAATCCAGGGCTTTTATCCGATAAAGTCTAACCCCAAGATTCACATAGTTAAACGTCAAGTCACAAAAATTGTTTCACAAATCTGAGAGTCTGAATTTAAAACGGCAAGGGTGAAATCAACACCGAGATCACCGGCTTGTGTAAGATTTTGCATAGCAACGAAGGAGGCTAGCTTGACGTCTCAGTATTAGGAATTAGGGCAGCCTATAAAAATTGAATAATTCATAATGCTAAAGCCCCTATGACTGTCCCTCATGTTGTCGGAGTTGGGAGAATGGGATTTTCCGGGATTTTTTGTAGCAGCTAATTAGAAATCCGAACTCCATATGGAAAACCTGAGGGGGTACATGTCTTGTTACCAAGCTCGTACGGCACAACCCAATAACTGTTCTAAAGTAAGATTCTAATATACCTTTCAAACATTTCCAAACGAAGCGTTCTATCACAGTAAGCGTATACACACATGAACCCAGCCCGTTGTCGTAATCAACAATGGATGTATTCCGAAGCATCCCGGATGATAGGATCACGCTCCGGAGGCTCAAACGATCTGTCCTCTATCTCGCCCGCGTATTTCTTCAGTCTATCCAGCGGCGCCATATCAACATTCGTCATAAAAGCCTGTGCTCCTAGGCCCATTCTGCCACGCTTCATCTCGCCGACCTCGTCGATGATTGACCGCAGTATTTCCATCGTCTTCCCGCTGCCCTCGATAGCATTGACTTCCATCTCGTCCACCAACCCGACAATCTTGGAAACGTCCTTATATGCTTCCCACATCACCTGGATCATCTCATTGTAAGCCCCAGTCGAGCATCCAATAACGTAAGACTCGGCTCCTAGCCTCTTCACCCGCTCAAAAACCGACATAGCGCCTAAGAGATCGTTGAAGTTTTTCCGGAAAGTTACCATGCCTTCGACTAACAAATCTGCGTATATTGCAGTCAGGGCCACTGGGTTACCCTCGGCATCCTGAGCAGAGACCATGCTGAAGAGATTCTTATCCAGCCACTTTAATAGATCCCAGTCTGTCTTGCAACTTTGCATTTCGATAACCAATTTTTTATAAAGGCGGGTCCTGCGCAGCTCCTCCTCGAATTTCTCGTTTGTCCGTGGAGGCGATTTCAGCCCTACCGCCTGGGCAGCTGCAGTACGAAAGGCGAGAGGGTACTCTTTACTATCGCTCGCTTTCATAAGCCCAAAAGTAGCAGAGGATCGATCGATAGCATCCTTCGGCCCGAAAGAAATCTCGTTACCGTTTGCCAATGGTCCAACGGCTGACTCGAAAAGTTCGGTGAGAGCACTACTGGGAAAGGACCGCCCGGATTCCCTTGATTGGGGTACAAAAGAGGAATTTTCCGACAGAATTGATTCGAAAATTTGAGTGAAGATCTCTCTTTCCCTCTCGGTTATCGTGTTTTGTTGCATTTGTTGCCGCGGATAGGTTGGAACATGGAGAGGCGGTTTAGGTGGGCGTGCAGGGGTAGTTCGGTATAAGAATGCCCATGGGTCATCATCTCCAGACTCGGGATCGGAGGTGTAGCGGTTGTTGGAGGTGTAGCGGTCGTTGGAGGTGTAGCGGCCGTTGGAGGTGTAGCGGTCGTTGGAGAATGGTATATTTTCGTTCACCTCCTCGAGGGACTCACTCCGATAGCTTGTAACGCATCTCGAAGGGTAAAGGAATGGTAAAGGCAAAACAGGCAGCTTTGAAACGTGAACAGAGGAATTGACAACCAATGATGGTCTAACTGCCAAAATTGAGAGAGTAAAGTGTTTGCATCGGCTCATAGTTGCCTATAGAGGAAGTAGGGGGATCGAAGAAGTTTCTGAGGGTGATGGACTTCCCCCGAATTTTTTCGCCCAGTCCAATGCACTGGGGTCTCATATAAATTAGTATCATGCCTAAATAATGGTTAGACCTGAAACTGTGGTGCTGATGCTGACTAAGCCACAACTTACCCTTCCAATGTATGTACTTTTGCCATATTTTATGTGCTGCGATAGTCGCCCGCTACCACGCGTAAACTGGTTCTGTTCCCACGCGCTCCCTCGCCGCACACTGCTGCACTGTATTGTACTCTGTCCCGATAAAGACCTATCCTCCTTGCCCAATTATACCAGCACCGCTACCCATTCTCAACACACTACGAAATCTTGCCTCTGACCGCCATTCACAGGTCTATCACCCATACATACATATACACACACAACCCACCAAATCAGACGTTATGGAGGACTCGAACGAATACGAGCTACTTCGTCAAGAAAACATCCTGAAAAACAGAGAGCTACTCCTAAAACTCCAGCTCGATTCCACCTCCGTCGGTGCCACCAAAAAAGCAGCAATATCGTCTGGCCGTAGCGCTAGCAAACCGAAGAATCGAAGCCTGAAGAAGGAACCCCAAAGCCCTTTACCCAGAAGAAAGTCTTCTCGTCTTGCCGGTTTGCCAGCCGATTCTGAGGTCGCTAAGAGAAAGTACGAGGAGGGCATTGCTGCTCTCCAGGAGGTAGAGAGGGCCAAGAGGGCAAGAGTCGCTGGAGATCTGAGCTTTGAAATCCAACAAGGTTTGGTTGATATTACCAAGAGTGCCAGGTTCGAGAGGACATTTACAGATGAAAATGTCAAGGAAACTACGGACAAGGATTTGAGAGCGATGAGGCAGAAAATGATGGGTTTGAGACTTTATGACCAGCACCTTCCGAATGGTAAGCTAACCAAGAAACAAAAAATTCACAATGTACGAATCAGATCTTGGGGTTCAGGTTAATTGATGCGATTGATTAGATATTAAAATCTGTCCTGAGCGCATAGTAAGAACCCCCTCCCTCCCCGCTACACGGGAATGATAATATCTTAATCTAGTCACCCAGTATCACATAGGATTCCACCCGACGGCCGAGAAGCAACTAATCTTTGCCGGCGACAAGGCAAGTAGACCCCAAACCCACACGACTGCAATGAACTCCTCATTAACTATTTTGGACTCAGGTGGGAAATCTCGGTATATTCGACGCCCAATCCAACAAAGAGGATGAAGTCGGAAATCCGATAGCCGACATTACTCAATATAAGGTGCACTCTCGAACAATAACCGCCTTCGCTTTTGACCCTGTCTCTGCCACATGCCTTTACACATCTTCCCATGATGGAAGCATACGAAAGTTCGATCTAGCCACTGGCGTGGCTTCTGAGGTCTTCGTTGCAGAAGACGGCGATGCGTTGAGCGGTGTTGAAGTTCATGATGTCAACATGCTTTACTTTTCCACCTTAGACGGTCTTTTCGGCAGGCGGGATCTAAGGCAGGAGAAGACAGACATATGGACTTTGCATGAGAAGAAAATCGGAGGCTTTTCCACGCACCCACGTGCTCCTCATCTTGTTGCTACCGGTGTAAGTGGTATCTCCCATGCCCCAACTTCTTACACTAACCGGAAATGACAGTCTCTAGACCGCACCCTCAAAATCTGGGACCTTCGAAAAGTCGTCAAAACCCCCGAATACCAAGCCCTCGCATTAGTAGCTGAACACCCTAGCAGACTAAGCGTTAGCTGTGCCCACTGGTCGTCCAGCGGAAGCCTAGCAACAACCTCCTACGACGACACTATTAAGATCTATAAATTCCCTGACGCCGTCAGGTGGGGCCCTACCAGCAATCTTGGAACAGTCCAACCAGGCGTGACTATCAACCACAACAACCAGACTGGCAGGCACGTCACTTACTTCCCCTATCTCCTTATTAGAGCGTGCTAACACATGCTATAGATGGGTTACCATCCTTCGTGCCCAGTGGCAGCGAGCGCCCCCCAATGGGCAACAAAAGCTCGTCATAGCAAATATGAACAGATTCCTAGACGTCTACTCCGAGAACGGCGAGCAGCTAGCCCAACTCTCACATGAGAGCGTCACAGCTGTTCCCGCGGCAGCCCAATTCCATCCAACCCGGGATTGGATTGCCGGTGGAACTTCCAGCGGTAAGGTGGTCCTATTCGCTTGATTTGAAATTGGGCAGCAGAAAGGGACCAATAGTATAATAATTCGGATAACCGGTGGGGCTACGGTGTTATCTTTCACTTTGGCAGTGGGGAAGCGGGGACTAGTTTTGTTTTATAACTTTGAATTGATTTGTGCTCGGGTTCAGGGACAGAAACGGGGGGGTTTTCTTTTTTCTTTTTTCTTCCCAAATATGATGGATCGTGGGTTATAGGAAGGTCCCATGTCACTATAATAGCTAGTGGTTGCATTTGATTTCTTTTTGGGCCAGTCGGCGCCCTTATGTACGACATTTTGAAACAGCTTTACACTTTTCTACAATGCCCAACCAGCCCAAAACGTACATGACTAAGAAAAACTTGCAAGACCAAGAAGAATACCAGGTCAAACAATAGGCCTAAGTGTGGAGAAGCAAAAATGGACAAGAGGGAATTAGAATTGTAGGGTTCATACAGGTAGGTAGGTAGGTAGGTAGGTAGGTACAAGTACTTTGGGCCTCGGAAGATGCTAGCACAGACTCTCAAGAAGTATTTGTTTTAGTTTTGTTCAGGAATAAGATTTCAGGACCAGGTATCAGGACAGTCTTCTGTTAAGTTGGGCACTAGTTAGACACCAAAAGGAAGCTAAAAGCCTCAAGTTCAGAGTATCATACAACTATTTAAGAACCCCCCCCCCCCTCAAGACCTTCACGGCACGCACATCCAATGATCCCAATGACGACGAGTGAGCATCCATGACACATCTCAACTCTAGCCGCTTCGCATCCAGGTGAGACGATCCCATTTCCGTAGTAGGAGAAGGTAGGGTTAATAAACCAGTTTCCGCAGTATGATATCTGCAAACCCCCCCCCCTCTCTCTCCCAATTATTCAACTACCAGAACTGCCTCCTAAATATTGACCCCTCGTGGTGGTGGTGGTGAATTACAGGCCCTCCAGCGGCAGTCCGGGTGAGACACTTGCCAGCAAAAGTAATATGATACCATATGTCACTTCCACAAATTCCCCAAGAGTTCCAAATCGTCTTGCTAAAAACTCCTCTCGCCCGAGATGGCGTGAGCGAGACACGCGACATCATTATTATCTCGAATGGTAAAAGCTCAAGCGTTTACTGCTGCCATTATCGGTCTGAACGGACTTTGTATCTTTTCACCACTAGGGGGCGATCACTCATATAATATACCTGACTTTTCTAAAGAAGTGTGTCGTACTGGTGGTAGCTTTTAATTTCACAAGGTTATCAACTGTGAAAGGGTAGTCTGGTGATGGTGAATAGCTGGTTTCCCTCACATCGCAGACCTGTTCACTCGTTTTCAAACAAGAGAGTCTATATTTCCACTTGCTTTTCCAAATCATATGAGGGAAAACAACTTTTCTTCCTTTCATAATCCCTAGTCTATTTTTCCCCCGTTCTACTATCATACCCCCACTACTCGTAGGCTTTACCCCTAAGTCTCTGATCCGCCCTCCCAATCCCAGAAATTTCTGTCTTTACTATGATGCCCCACGTGACAGATTCTTCAATAATTCATTCTGAGGGGGTGTTGAAACTCCTCGTCTCCTGCAAGTTACGTAGGCGTTGGCTACGGCAGTTCTTCTTGACGATCGCGCCAGCAAGGCATTTCACGTTATATCAGCATGGGGGCGAACACTTATTATTCCCGTCCCAGCTTAAAAACGACTCAACCCTATTAAAGGCCGAAGGCACCCCCGAATGTTCAAGAGAGGCTGAAGGCCGTCAGGCTCGGTGAATTAATACGTTTATAACAGAAGAGCACTATGACGCAATATTTATGACTTATGATAGACTTGCTCAGGACATTGCGTTCAACCTCAAAACCGGGCACCGCTAGCTATGCATTACTAAGCTGCCCAACCGCAAGTAACCGATCTCCCGCGATCAACAAGACAGAACTTAACAGAGCCAGCTGAGCACACACTACACACATCAGCCACAACGCTGCTGAGATTTCAAGCGCATATAGGCTTCAGTGCATAACACACTCAGAATAAGCTCATAATGCCTAGCACAGCACGCCGACTCTTGAAAGTAGATGAATACATTTTCCGAGTGAGATTGTATGATTATATTTCCGCAATTCAACAACACCAATGGTTCGACATCCTGGAGCATCCCACATGAAACTAACGACTCGAATCTCCCAAGGAAAACCTCCCCTCCGCCCATTCTAATATCTAGAAAAGAGAGCATCATTCCCATTAACCGTGGCACGTTGAACGAAGAGGGAAAGGAGGAAAAAACAAACCAGAAAAGGAGAAAAAGAAAAAACGCAGTAAAAACTTTTCACCCCCAACACATATTGCGACTGGGTGCGACCGTAGGTACCTGTCCAAGCACAAACGAGCCCGCGGAAAACGTAGCCTGTTCCTCGGGCGTGTATTCAATAACCGGATCATCCCACTTCTTGGTCTTTTGCTGTTCGCGAAGTTGCGGGTTTACCCCGTGTGTCTGCAGAGCGGGAGAAGAAGCTTGTCCCGGCTGGACACCCTGGAAGGGGTTTTGTGTGCTGAAGGGCGATGACTGCGGGGCTGGTGAGCCAAAGGTGTTTGAAGGCTGGGTTGGTTGGCCGAATGGAGAGGAGGTGGGAGCTTGGGCCGGTCCCTGAGTCGCTTGTGAGAAGGGGGCACTTGCAGCTTGCTGCTGTTGCTGGCTTTGTTGGAAGGGGTTTGCGCTTGAGAACGGCGACGAACTGGCTTGAGCTGCTTGAGCCTGTTGGAATGGGTTCGCAGATGAAGCAGTCTGAGACTGCGGGTGTTGGCCGAATGCTGGTGGAGGAGTAACTTGGCTGAAGGGAGTAGCCGTGGATGATCCAGCCACTTGGGCAAATGGACTAGCTGCAGCCGCTACAAAAGGCGACGACTGGGTTTGAGAGAAGGCAGACTGTCCAAACGCCGGTTGGCCAAATGTCGGTTTTGGCCCACTGGACGCTCCAAATGCCGACTGACCAAAAGCAGGCGTTGCCTGAGTACTGGGCTGACCAAAAGCCGATGGCGGAGCTGGAGTAGCGCTTGAGGCCGCTGCGGCAAAGGGCGAAGGCTGCGATCCCAAAGACGAGGACTGACCGAAGGATGGTTGTCCAAAGGCTGGTTGCCCAAAAGCCGGTCTGCCAAATACGCTCTGAGGCTGCGATGGGGTCCCAAAAGCAGGTTGCCCAAACGCCGGTGCCGGTGCCGCTGACGCTGCCGGTTGCTGTGCGGTTTGCTGTGCGGTTTGCTGTGCTACCTGCTGTCCGAATGGACTTTGGCCAAACGCTGGGGGGGGTCGGGCCCCAAAAGAAGGCGTGGCGAATGCGGAGGTAAAGCCTGAAGCAGACTGAGGTTGCTGACCTTGGCCGAAAGGTGATGATGTCTGAGCTGAGCCCGAGCCAGCACCCATGCCTTGCTGTGGATTCTACTTCAATCAGTACGGTCCGGAAAAAGAGAACTCCTCCCGAGCAAGCTCATAAAGTTGATGTTGTGGTATTCACCTTTTCACCAAACGGCGGAGCCTGCTGCTGGCTGGAAGTCTGAGCTGAGTTGTATCTTGATGGCGCGCCTTGCGCATTCCTGAGAAATTCAATAGCACCCGGAATGTTATCAAGTATGTTTCTGATCTGTGATGAAGCTTCGCTCGTCAACCTATTCCATTCCGCCTCCTAGGGGCTCGGTCAGCTTTGGTCAGCATAACAGTTGGAGGACGCCAGCTCAGTACATATTCCTGCGGAATCCCTTCGGCCCGCAACTTGTAGGCCATAACGCGCGCTTCCTCTGGGGAGATATCCTTCCCATCGATCAACTGAGCCGGTGAGTCCTTGCTGGGGGCATAGCTAGATAGGCACCAGGTGGGCCGTTCGTTAAGATCTAACCTGATCGTATCCACACTGGGGACAGTGAATCTAGAATTCTTGGTCAGTCCCATAGCTTAACCAGGTTTTCATTTGACCGCAAGAATAGAAACCAGTCTTCCCTTGAAGGTTTCTTCATCTCGAACGATCTGTGATTCCTCGGGGGTGTTGGGGTGATCCATGTAGGTAATCAAAGGGAGGGGAGAAACAGTGTTGGTGGAATGAAGGGAAAAGGGAACGCACCCGTCCGTTAGCTTTGTTTGGATACCTCCACCACCGAAACCTAGAGAACAATGGTCAGCCTGGGAGGGGTAGGGGGACAAGGATACCGGAGACAGGTAATTGGAGAACAAACTGTTACGAGGTCCACCAAAAGCGTTAGAGGCTGAGGTAGTGGCGCCCGGATGCAGGAAATTGCAGTTAGAACCAAATTTACAGTGACCCCGCTGGTAGTATCTGCAAATTTGTGACATCCTGAATGTAACGATGTAGATAGCGCGCAGTTAGGTGATGGAGATCAACTTTCTCGGCGCGTGGGATCGTGAAGATATTGCGGTGAGTATTGTTCTTAGGGGGGAATGGCCTTGGAATTTTTGTCGAGCTCAGGAACAAGGGGGTTGAAGATCCCTTGCCCGTGACTGACAGGAAGAGCTATTATCATAGGGTTTGTGCAAGCATCCATAATATCTTCTTACCCTTCTCCACCTCAAGCCTGTCCAACCAAGACTCCACGGCTTGGCAACAACCCTTCAGCCTCCACACGCACAATCCCAGACCCCAAAAATGCTTGATTTCACTCAGCAAGCTTACTCATCATTTTCACACGCCTCCTTCCCTTTCATGGTTGCATAGCTATCGTATTTCTGAGCATCCCTCCTTCGTGAACTCGTTGATCCTCACTTTATTGAAATCTCCCAATCCCCATAGCCCAGAAAGCCTTACTATGGATCTTGACCGAAGCTCCCTCGCTATTTACCGTTCCATCTTTCCTGATGATAAGAAATTCCCTTACACCAGGGACCGGATTGGCCAAATTACGCGACATCGGAGTTCACTTGACGGGAGTCTGTTCTTTGATTATGTTCTCAGGGAAATAGCTCGTATTGAAGATGGTAACTATTCAACGCCTTGGCTTTCCCTTTGGAGCCAACTACTCCTCAATCGCGATAATAATAATAACATATCCACCCTTCAGTCGATCGATTATACCCACCAAAGAACGTCGCCGCCTTACGAGCCCTTGTCACCATTATCATAGAGAAGGAAGAATTGGACAAACTCAAGAGAGACTCTTTCATATATTATCTCAAGAAGGACTTTGACTATGCACATCCTGGCAGCGATGACGCTGGAAGCTACTCTCGGAAGGCTCTGGTTCAGTCAAACTTCTGTCACCTGATGGATGGTCTCTGGGCCTTGGATAATTTCAAGTTCGAAGTATGCTCCTCCTCCACTTATCACAAAAGGTTTGGCTCTCATAATCGCCCTCTAGGAAGCTATCACACTCTTGGCTGAGCCCGCCGTTACGCCTATCAATCCTCACAAAATACTTTCTGCCCTCATCCATCACGCTGGGCCTACTCTAGGTCCACAGCTTGCTACCACTTTCGTTCAGGCGACGCAGACAAAACTAAACACAGACGACTCAATAAGAGATTACTTCACCGCTCTCAAAGTTACCTCTATTGAATCTGCCTTTCTCTACCAAAGAACAGTTCCGGAATCTTTAAAGCAAGAGCTGTTCACCACTCTTATCGATCATTGCCTCACAGTTCGTAAAGAGGTCAATGCTCTAAAACTCATCAACTTACCATTCACCCCCAAAGAACAACAGATGTTTGAAGATCACATCTACAGCTCCAATCTTCCGGCCGCCCAGGACACTTTGATAATCAAACAGATGCATCAAGGGCAACTGGATGAGGCGTTAGCAGCTGCAAAATCTGCTCGCTATCAGAACGAGCCGGAGCTTGGAGGTCTTAATTGGGCAAGTCTGGCCAGAGGGCTTTCCTTAGGCATCGGCCCAAGAGCGGCCATCGAAGAAACTGTTTAACACTTCATTTTCCAGTACCCATTGTATGTACCCTTAGTATGAAATTACTCTCATGTTAATAATTCCCACCCAGCAAACAATAATGGACCAATCATGTTTCCGCCACAAATTAAAATATTCTGTTCTATTTTCCCGGTCACGGGCACTGAGAGGAGTAACAAGTGAAAAAGCCTCATCACTTTGCAGTGGCTATTATACAATTAGGTTTGGAAAGCCAGGTGAGAACAAAAGGAAAGCCCTCATCTCGTAACAAAATTGTGGACATCTATAGGGTCACGTCAGTTCTCCGCCATACACAAAAGTTTTCCGGAATAAATCCAACTTACTTTCTAGCCACTGAACATATTCCCTCTGCTCCTTATAGTCAATGTAATCGGGAACAAAGAGCGCCAGAGCGGTGTTGATTCCTCTCTCATCAAGATATCTCTCCAGCAGGACTTGCAGGTCTTCATCCAAGTTACCAAATGGAGGGCCACCATAGAGACCCCTCCTCTCCCAATCGGCCTCAGCAGTTTGAGCGGTGGCAAGTTTGGCAGACTTGTGGTAAAATACGTTGTCAATGACAATCATTCCATCCTGTGCAATCGCCTCGATTTGGAGTGCACCTGAGCCCGGCTGTCAGGAAAGTCAGTAAGCGTAACCTAGTCCAAGAGAAACCTGTGATATCAACCTTCTCAATAGTAACATTCACTCGCGCAGGGAAACCTGGTTCTGGATCATCTTCGTATTCGTCGCTGTCCGCATTATTGGCTGCTTGAGCACTCGCCTCACCTTGAGCAGGTTTGGACTGTGCACCCCCGGATTGTGTAGACAATGCATCGGTACCACCATCTCCCTGCAACTCGTCGTAGAGAGCATCATCATTGAGGCCTTCGGTCGAAAGAGCATTGAGATCTGAAATGGAGAATTCAACGCGGATACTGGCGCATAGTCAGCAGGGATTACTAGAGAGGAAGCGGAGGTGAAAACTCACGTCTCATCCCCGAAGATGCGGATGAGCTGGACTTCTTCCTGGCCGGGCTGATCAATAATCTAAGGAGAAATTTGTCAGACTCAAGAACTCATGCAGGACAGAGGAGGGAAAGCACATTAAATTGACTAGTCTCCAAATACTCCTTCACACTTAATGGGTACTCGGCTTCATCATCTTTTGACTTTTCGAGGTCAATCTCGGTCTGCAATTTTAACGCCAATTCCTCGTCAACTGTGATTATGAGTTAATAAGATAACTGTCTAGAAGGTTACTAGGCCAAAACCCAATTGCAATCCATACCTTGTCCCAACTTCTCGAAGCTAGAAAATGCGGCAGAAAACCGAGCAGCAGAAAACCGAGCAGCAAGACTGGGACGTTGTCCGGCCAGAGCGGGTCGGAAAACCGAGGCTTGAGGCCTGACTGTTGAAATTGAACGGGAGAGGAAAGCTCTAGTGGAAGGAGCCCGCAAGAAGCGAGAGGCAGCTCTAGCATAAAACATTATAAATATTTGTTTTGATAGGGGTTCGGATGAGGTCGGTTGTATGGAATGGATGGTGGGGGGGAAACTTCCTGATCCAAAGAAAAACGAAAAAAAAAATGGACTACATGCATGGAGGGGTCACATGCTTATATAAGCAAAACACCTAAGCAAGAATGAACAAACAAAGGTTGGTTCAAGATCTTTTTTTACCCCCTTTTCAATTTTGCCAAGGGTGAAACAATGATTGCGCAAGTGCCTGTCCAGTATTATCGAATCATGTTTCCAGCATTTACAAGTGCTATATCTTCTAGAAGTCTTCTGCGATTGACGATTCGATCCTCATGCAGAGACGGTTATTACCCCTACTCGTGACCACCGGCCAGTGGTGTCTCACATTCCAAACTCATGTAGAGTACCTGTAAACCACATCACCACAATATTTTTTTGTGATACGAGTGCCAGTATGGTATGTATATGATTATGATAGCGGTATCCTTATCAGCCTCTCCGACCCAATGCGGCCCCCCTAGCGGAGAGGGTTGGCTCCTTTTCCTGACAATAAACGCCGCAGAATACGTGGTTTTCCCTTCAAATTTTTGTAATGCTATCATACTCGCAAGCCCCAGACACCCCCATAACCAGGGGACAGTAGTCAAGTCGTGGGACAGCACCGTCTCCCCAAGGAGTTGTGTCCCAGACTTTGGTGAAAGAGTTCTAGTAGAGTACCGGTGTGGAGTGGTCATAGGGTTTATGGTGTATTATCTGAGTGCAATGGCTCCCACCCTTGGGGTTCTCCTGCTTGGAGTATGTCTTGGCATGCAGATATTTCCGTATTTTGATAAGCCTGGATCACACCTTTTCCTAGTTAGACAAGCTACTACTACCCTCAGTCAAGTTGAGTCAACAACGATTAGATAAGTAAGAGGTCTGTGCCTATCCTAATTGGGTCTAATTTCACTTTTCTTTACTTTGTCTTCCTTCCTTACGGAGGTACAGCACCTAAGTTTTGTATGTTACACCGGTGGCTCTCACAGCACCCACTGCGAGTCTACTCGTAACATACAAAACTTAGGCGCTGTACCTCCGTAGATACATAACATATCTGTGGGTCAATTCATCACTGAGTTATCAAACGGTTTAGCAGAGGGTCGCAGACACAACATATTGCAGGTCCACGGCGTAAATTATTCCAAACACCATCCACAAGAAGGGAAAGGTAGAGAACCATCCCACACCGGTACTCTGAAGTTTTTTGAATTTTCCCGAAATGCCTCTTATGTGGTATCTTTGAGCCAATTGGATATCTAGGTTCGTAGAGACTAAAAATGCTTTTGTACCGCACGAGCACCGTAGACCCAAACACAGAGCTCAATCCTTGGCAACTCCCGACAAGGACAGGCGATCCCTGGACGGGAACAGATGACAGATGCGCCCGAGAACCACAGGGTGAGGGAAGAAGTTATTGAACAGTTATTTAAGGTTAACCAGCCAAATATATCCCTGTCTGTTCAGGTTGATTGTTTCCTACCCTAGCACAAGTACTTGTACGAGTACTTTTGGGTGCTTTCCCGTCTCTCTCAGCCCTCGGTGGCTGCCTCTTCCTGTTATCGAGGTGGCTGGTGTCAGGTTTGGGGGAGTGACGTGGCCGGCTGATTGGCTACGGTAGCGTCGCATTGCTGTAGCAACCATCGTGTTTATGGCTGATCCCCGCCCTCTCTTTCTGCCGGATTCCCTTGATCGTGCAGACTGTCCTATCATCCTCCAGCCTCCTCTTTTCGCTAACTTCCCACACCCTCCCAACCTTTCCACACCTCCCACTCATTCCATCTCGCAATTAGTCTCATACCGCACTCGTTCCTACACATTTCCGGCAAGAAAACCCACAATCCTTTGTCTTGACCATCTTGCACAGAATTTGACGACACCTACGCTCTCTCCGTCTCACCTCATCACTCGTCAAATCCGGAGGGCTGTCCTTTTCAACAATTCCAACAGCCTTTTGACGAATTCCTTCGCGGTGCATTCCATCATTCTCTACCTCTGTCGGTTGTCGAACAAGATAGGATGCTGGAAAGGAGGATCAGATTTGTGTTTGGCTTCGAGAGTACGTTGCGACATATCCGATCGCCTATTGCCCTTCTGTTCTGCAACAGCGTTCGCGGGTTGGAGAAATTCTTGTGTTAACCGTTGTCCAGGGCTTGTTCCTTTTCTCGCCTACCACCATGTTCTCATGGTGTTAATCTTGATTGCTATAATCCTACTGTGTAAGTCGCAAAATGCCCGATGGCAGACACCTTTCGAAACTAGGATACAGCTCTTTGAAACAGGGCTGGTAAACTGACGTGCGCACAGCGTTATTACTGGCAGGATGCTCTTCTTCAAGTCCGTTAATCCCCTCGATGTTTCTGATAAACATGTGGTATCATAAGACGGCGCCCGAGTTTGATCCGGCACAAGTTGATCCAGGTGCCACTCGTGCCATTGGGAACATCGTCGGTGACGCAGCGTTAGAGGCTCGAGTAGGGTAGGTATCAGGCCTCTCCAGGAGTCTGCAACGGCGGCTAATTTTTGGGATCAGATATTTCGGTATCTGTATCAATCCCGACGCTGGATCCTGGTTATGCAGCGCAAATGCGTCTTCTCTCGCTGCTCAGGTTTCCGTGGGCCAAGACCCCTTGAATCTTATCTGGGTAGCCCAGACTTTCCGGGAAAGCATTGTCTTCCCCTATCTCTTGTAGATGCCTATCAACATACAAAGGAGAAGTATATGTACTAATCGGTTATCAGGATCATTGCTATCATTCTCGCCGCAGTTACCTTACTCCTACTGGCTACCTTCCCCGGCTATGAAGAGGAATATGAAGGAGGACCTGAAAGGAGACGTCTTCCCAGTCGTGCCGTCTCCCAGATTGCGCTCGCTGTTGTCTTTGTCGCCGCCATCTTCGTCCTCGTATCTGTCTTATGGCAGCACACAGCAAGTGTAGCTGCGGCAACAATAGCAGAAAATTTAGAGAACGGTTCGGTATCAACGGGGGTTGGAGTAACAGCAATGGTATTAGGTTGGTTTGGGTTCGCGCTGTTAATCATCGTCACGATCGGTTTACTCGTTATGTCAGTCCCCCTATTTACCCTTTTGCTCACAGCGCAAGCACTAACCCTCCCGCAGGATTCTGTCAATGCACTTGGTCGAGAAACTCACAGATGCCGAACAAGAATTTTAAACAACAATTTCTTGCACGGCAGGGGGAGGAACTTAACCTCTGGGGCCCGAATAATAGGGATTTGTGCATTCAATTGCGAACCCGAAAAAGCAGTCTGGAGAGTGTGTGTGAGCACTTGGGCCAAATATCAAAAAAAAAAATCGGGGGATCAAAATTTGGCGAGGATAGCGGGAGGCGGCGTACGATTTCACGAATATTGTTTTTAGCGAGCATATAATATCCCCCCCCCCCCATTTTTCTTCGTTCTTAAAAGCCCATTATCCGGGTTAACTTGGGTGGCTTCTGTCGATCAAACCTCTCTTGCGGGCCAGACATGAGGAGAGTGAGATTATGTGATTTTGTGTTTTGATTTTTCCCAATCTCCTTTCCACCCTTCATGTAACGATACCCTATTTCTTTTACGTTATTATTTTTCACCTTTTACCTTTCCTCTGGTTAGTTGTCTCTTCTTTTCCTTCTTCTTTTTCTCATGATAATGGGTGAAATACCAGGCTTGTTGGTTGGTCGGCTGGGACAAATGATGATATGTTTGGGAAAGGTTGAGGGAGCGGATGCACTTGTTTTTTTTGTTTTTCTTTCGTTATTTTCTTGTTTCTTTGCGCCACTGGTCGGACTTGGGGAATGGACTGGGATTTTTTTATTTTATTTCCTTGTGTATCATGCCATGTACTGTATTTAGTCAATGGGTTTGGATTAGAATGAAGCGGGGAAAGGTGTCATAGCGCTGCGAGAAATGATTGTTCTTGTGCTCTATTGTTGTACGGTACGAGTGCTCGTACTGTGCGTCCACACGCGAATGAGTAACTCTACGGGTGTATGATTAATTGGTAAGCGTACTCGAGTACTCGAGTACTGTGCTACTTGTAGTATGATATAGTACTTCGGATAGCCCCTTATCCGCAGCAGGCAGTCGGTCCCCCAGCAGTAGGGATTCCCTACCGTAAATTTGAAAAACTTGACAACACCCAAGTGCTATCGCACTCGACATGAAAGCCACCTCGCCATAACCTTGATCCCAGATAGCAGGAAAGTGGTACGGTAAAGGAGCATAAAATTTGACATTTGCCCTTCCATCCCCCCGACGAGAGAGCGTCCCGAAGCGTCGGAAAAGGGGAAAGAGCATCGGTCGTGGATGGAGAGATCTGACTGCAAGCCCAGAAAGCAGAGCGCTCCTGTCGGGTTACGACACGGTCTGGGGGATTTTCCCCCGACTCTAAGTATTCTGTTCGGGATACGGGTGCGAGGTTTCGAGCGCGTTGTTGCGATCCATAATTTATCAATCTATTATCGCGAGGCGGAGGGTGACGTGAAGGGGTTTCAAAGCTTGTCAGTTGCTAGTTTTGGATGATGTGGGGCAGAAGGTTGTTTTCACTTTGGGTGATGTGTATGATATTATGATAATATTATGATACCGGGGTGGCTTGTCCAAGGCATTACGGTACTCGTATATAGGGTACTGTATATACCGCATTTTCTGGGGAAACTGGAAATGGGCCTAGGGACTTAGCGGGAGTGCTAGATGAGAGAGTGACATAGTAGCAGGTAATGTAGTCTAAAGGTAATGGCCGATGCATCGTAAAACTGGACATGATGTGTGGAAAAAAACCAAAACTGAGCGGGCATGACCACATATGGAATGGTAGAGAAAGTACTACTGGTATTCACACCTCCTTATTGGCAACCACCGGGGGAATTCTGATATTCGCTCACCCCACCTCCCCTTCCTGAGGTCCAACCTGCCGACTATTAGCTCTAGCGCCATTTCCAGTTTCCCCAGAAAATGCGGTATATACTCGAGGCACGTTTTCCCATGCAGGTGAGACCACAGTACGAGTACTCGTACGGTACTTGTAGTCTGACTTTAGGGAATTGGGGGAACTATCGTACCGTAGTTGGGTTCCTTGAAAAATCACTCGCAAACCGAGCGCGGCAGGTACGGTCAACTTATCCGATAAGGGAAGGCTGACTATCGATTGCACGGTTGTACGAGTACTGTACAGTGGTTGTACAAGTACCATACAATGGCGTCAGTGTGGGCTGAGCTCGGGCACGCGGGGCAGACATTGCGTTGGGTGGGAATTTTGCTACGGGTGATGTTTTGGTAGGGTACCGATACTATACCTGTGTTGCACTGTGCAGTACTGATCGATCGTGGGGTACAGTAACCGCAATACTTGGAGTATCATAATATCATTATATCCTGCGGATAAAGGTTGGGGCAGGAGCAGGATCGTGCATCTGGGATATATGTAGGTCGGGAACACGGATACGCTGGGTACCGTATTTCACAGGCTAGGTTGCCGTATGCCCGTTAGGGCGGTGTCTCCTCTAGATAGGAACAAATTTGATTAGACCTCTTGGACATTCCTACGCATGTATGTATGATATCATACCGAGGATGCCATTTTAGGTTCAGGGCGACGGGAGAAAGCAATGATACAAGCACAATAGTACCGGTACTCGTACTACACTCGAGTAGTATAATACGGCACTTACCGATAGGGAGGCGTCGGTTTAGGCTGGGATGATGGATGATGATCTATGACGCAACATCAAAATTATGCAACATCAACAAACTCTCCCCAGCTGGCATCTTTCTTCCCAGCAACGTGCGATACCGCCGAATACGGTAACTGGGTCAGACAAACGCCGTCATTGTCATAAACTTACTTGTATTATTTTCTCTCCATCCCTCTCCCCCCCCTTCTTTCTTCCCCCTTTTTCACTTCACCATGGCACAGAGAACACCAAAGGTACCGGAATGATGCATCCATAAACTTTCAGGCTTCGCCAGACGCTTGTTTGACATCTGTCTGCTGGTGTGAGCATCGTTTGTTCATCTGGAGTTTCTCCACATCCGTCCTTGCGCGTGATTGTTGTTTGCCGGGAATATGCCTCTTCGAGGTCATTCTCACGCCTAACTTGCTTTCCCTTCCTCCCTTCCTCCACTCTCCCCTTTCTCATGTCATATCACCCCTAGATACTGCACACCACTTTGCCCGGTCTCCGGCCTCGCCTCGTACTAGCCCTTTGAAGATATATGCGTATTCTGAGCCTTGTTTTTTTATTATCAATTCTCGGTGCCAACTTTTAACACAATCTAGTTTAAACTGCAAGATGAATTTCTCCACTTGCACTGTCAAGCTGAGTGGTAATATATAGGGAAACCTTCCTCCTTATATACCCATAATCTGCCACATGATAATAAGCCCATACCCTACCAAGGAAATTCTCCATCATAGCAACCATCACATGAGTCTCTCATGACCCACACAGACACTTACACATACACATACACATGATTACGGGATCGTATGATGCACGGTACTGTAAACCTCAACGCCCTTCTGTGAGTTACCATATTTATTTGGAGATAAGTGCCCCTTACTCATCCAATCAATTTTTTCATTCATTTCCTCCCCTCCCTTTCTCGACCCCCTGCCGCCAGTTGCCGGAATCCAAAGTGGTTGGCCGTCAAATTAGCTCATCCGCGCCTCCCCTCCTGCGCTCACCACTAGGCTGTTGTGCATACATACCTGCATCGTCACACCCGGCAGTATCCCACAATTTCATAAGAGGCCTCTGGCCCTCCTACTCTTCCTGCGGCCACCAGAAAGGCGATCCTTCTCCCCGAATCAATTTCGAGGTTTGCACCTGAAAGGGGGAGATTATCAAGTTTATTCCTAGATAACTAGAGGAGGCACCGAGAGAGAGAGAGAAGGGAAATCACTTGGGATCGCTCTACTCCATCATGGCGTCTCAGTCGAATTTGATAATGGTCAGCAATCGGCTTCCCATTTCGCTGAAGAAGAAGGACAATGGCGAATACTCTTACAACATGTCTTCCGGAGGACTCGTCAGTGGGCTCTCGGGCATGACCAAGAATACGACCTTCTCGTGGTTTGGATGGCCGGGTATGGAGGTTCCGGAAGATGACATTGATAAGGTTACCCGGGAACTAGCGGAGAAGTATCAAGCTGTTCCTATATGGCTTCCAGATGAGATGGCGGACAAGCACTGTAGGAAGCATTGGTCCCAGTGTCGTGAGCGCTAGCTAACCTAGCTGACTTGGTTTGTTATTGAATTATGATAAGACAATGGTTTTTCCAGTGAGTAAAGCATCATCAGGGTCAGCTATAACCTGAAGCCCCTAACCAGGCTTGTTCTCTCGCAGATTCTATCTTGTGGCCCTTGTTCCATTACCATCCTGGCGAGATCAGCTTCGACGAAGGCGCGTGGATAGCGTACCGGGATGCGAACCAACTGTTCGCTGATGCTATCGCGAAGACAGTGAAGGACGGCGATCTGGTCTGGGTACACGACTACCATCTCATGCTCCTTCCAGCCATGCTCAGGAAGGCCGTGGGCGATGGAGTCAAGAATTTGAACATTGGCTTCTTCCTGCATACGCCTTTCCCCAGCAGTGAAATCTACCGAATATTGCCGGTGAGAGAGGAAATTTTGCGGAATGTTTTAGAAGCAGATCTATTGGGTTTCCATACTTTTGATTACGCACGACACTTTTTGTCGTCGTGCACTCGCATATTGTTTGTCAGCCCGGTTCCTCCAGCGCGTTATTGTGATCTTGCTCACAAGTATACAGAGGTCTGACTACCACACCCGCTGGCGTAGAATTCGAGGGTAAAATGAGGAGGGTTGGGGCATTCCCGATTGGGATTGACCCCGAGAAGTTCGAGGAGGGTCTACAGAAGCAATCGGTCCAAGATAGGATTGCACAGCTTGAGAAGAAATTCCAGGGTGTCAAGCTGATTGTTGGGGTCGACCGGCTGGACTACATCAAAGGTGTCCCTCAGAAGCTCCACGCGTTGGAGGTCTTTTTGGACGAGCACCCTGAGTGGATCGGAAAGGTTGTCTTGGTCCAGGTCGCAGTGCCCAGTCGGGGTGATGTTGAAGAGTACCAAAATCTCCGCGCGGTAGTCAATGAGCTTGTTGGGCGTATAAATGGGCGCTTTGGTAGGCTAAACCATGTCAAGTGGTTCGGGAGGATTGCTGATGCTGACAAACTCAGGCTCAGTTGAATTCATGCCCATCCACTTTATGCACAAAAGTATCAATTTCGAGGAATTGATATCTCTTTACGCGGTTTCTGATGTATGCCTTGTTAGTTCTACTCGAGATGGTATGAACTTAGTTTCCTACGAGTACATTGCAACTCAGCAGGAGAGGCACGGAGTGATGATCTTGTCGGAATTCACCGGCGCCGCTCAGAGCTTGAGTGGAAGCATCGTGGTAAACCCATGGAATACGGAAGAATTGGCGAATGCCATCCATGAGGCTATAACGATGCCGTCCGCCCGACGCGAAGCGAACCACAAAAAGCTTTACGAATATGTGACCAAGTATACCAGGTGAGTGGTTCGGGGTTGGTATGTGTTCTGTACTTGATGCTGATTCGGTACTACAGTTCTTTCTGGGGCCAGACGTTTGTCGGAGAACTCACGTCTCTTTCTGAGAAGGCCAATGCCGAACGAGCAGAATAAGTTGTCTTTAATATTCTGAAATAAATCGGATCATTTGGTGATGTTACTGATGGCTTTTTTTTCGTCTCGCGGCCCATTCCCGTCGACCCTGGCACTCGATTGATAAAGTTTGTGTTTTTTGCCTGCAACATACAAAATACGTTTGAGGTGCTTGCTCATCTTTGGTTCTCATCATGCTAAAGAATGTATCTTAACCTATGGGATCTTGTGTATTTTGTTCTTATTCCGACTCATCTTCCACTAACTTTATAATACATATATATATATACATATAAATATATATGTATATTTTCAATAAAAAGGAGCCCTTTTGGTTTTGGTAATTAATGGTCGTTGATATCGTAAAGGTCGGATGCGATGTTAGAGCTGAAGTGGAGAGACGACGTGGAATGTTCGTAGGTGGTAGAAAGCATTCTGGGGTGATAAGTGTTACAGGGAATACCATTAAGCGAATGATCAGCCGTGATTGTGTTGGGACGGGTGGCCCGGCGGTTGCTGAAACCCCCCCCCCGGGAAGCGAAAATAGGTACAGTGCTGAGTCAGCGATCTCGCCGGTGTGAGTACCCCCCTTCAAGAATCCCGTCCTCCCTCTCTCTTTCCAAGTTTCAATGTGGCCGACCTCTGCAGCAAGCGTGCTTCGTTTATTTTACTCCAACCTACCAATCTCATCCTAACCATCATGAAGGCCAAGACATATTCTGCCCTTCAGAAAACCTACGATCAAGCATACCTCACCCGCTCCACAGCTGTATTTTACCCCTCCATTGCTACCCTCCCTCACCTAGCTTATGGGTGGCCCATTGACTCCCGGTTGTGCTTATTCGATGTCACTAGGTCTACTACGAAGGTCAAGGAAATGAGGTAGAAGCTTTACGATGCTGGCGCGAGTGTCTCGGGCAACTCCAGGGCCACAATTCCGCTGGACATCGCCCTCGCTCGGAAACGGAACGCACATTATTAAGATCGCTCAAAGCAATGCAGGATCAGTGCCAGGAGCGATCGGAACTACTACAAACACTATTAATCAGTCGAGTGGAGGCGGAGAATAACGGACAGGGTTGGAGAACCAGGGACGCACAACCGGTGACGTCCAGCCTACAAGCTACTGGCCCAGCTGGAAATGCTAAACCGGCCGTCTCACTTATACCTCCTCCCCAACTTCCGCTTCTGGTTCCCCGGAGGAGGCTGCCTTCATCTGGTTCATCGTCCGTTCGAGATACTTCGAGGGCTAGTCCCCCATCCCTTCGTCCCGCTACTACAACGCCGCATGCTATCACCCCGTCTTCATCATCTAGGACACCAAGCCCTGAGAAAAGGGCTTTCCTGTCTACACTGCGGCCCGCACGCAAACAGAAGAAGACAGATTCGAGAATCATAAATGATGGTCCGGAAGCTGCTGCGAAGGCTGCTACGCTAGCCTGGAACTCACTATCTCGAGTTGAGGGTGCGCACCTTTCACGAACCATGACGGAGCCGTCTGCAGACTCTCTACCTGTCCGACAGAGCTTCGTCGCTTCGGCTTCTACGAACGATTTATTATGTGTACAGCATGCTTCTACATTTGCTGTGGACTGGCGGCCGGGTCCGCCCCGTACTGGCTTGTCCGGGATTAGGTCTCGCCCTCAAAGCTCTATACTTCCGTTGGGAGGCCCGCCATATCCGGAGGATAGCGCACCTCCGGCGCCACCTCCACACGGGTACTTCCCGCCTTCAAGCGAGAACATTTGGACCTCGAATCTACCTTACCCTGGGCCCCCGCAGGCCCCGCAGCCACCGGCCGAGAACGCATTTCGCTACTCGCGCACCGATGCCCAGAGCGCCCCAACCCTCGCACCGCGAGTTCCCCCGAAGCCTATTATATCTGAGAGGCTTTCTCATATAAATAACAGGAACCCTATAATACCTACGCCTGAGCCGGAACCCAAAGGAGATTCGGATTCAGAGCATTATAAACCACCTACGGTTATGGATCCCAGGAACACGATTCACCCACCGGCAGCACCGGAGGGGGAGGGTAGGTCAACCGGTCCGCCGACACCACCCCCGGAGGAGGAAAAGCTGATTACATCTACTGGAGCGGAGGAGGTGCCCCCTCCCACGGGGAATACGCTGGATGAGCGGGTAGCGAAGGCTCTGGGGAGTATTAGTAAAGGAGTGGATATTAATGCAGCAATGCAAGTCGCGAATGAAATCGTTGTTAAGGGAGATGAAGTCCATTGGGATGACGTTGCAGGGTTAGATGCCGCAAAGCTAGCTCTCAAGGAAGCAGTAGTCTACCCGTTTCTGCGACCAGATCTATTCAGCGGCCTACGAGAGCCTGCGCGCGGAATGCTCCTATTCGGACCCCCAGGAACTGGGAAAACCATGCTTGCTAGAGCTGTCGCAACAGAGTCCAAGTCTACGTTCTTCTCCATTTCTGCTTCTTCGCTTACGTCTAAATATGTTAGCGCCACCTTCACCTAATTGTTTAATAGTACTGACTTTCAATATAGCTCGGCGAGTCGGAAAAACTCGTCCGCGCACTCTTCGCCCTTGCGAAGGCAATGGCACCTAGTATTATCTTTGTCGACGAGATCGACTCTCTGCTATCCTCAAGAAGCGGCTCCGGTGAACACGAAGCGACCCGAAGAATCAAAACTGAGTTCTTGATTCAGTGGTCCGACCTTGCGAAGGCTGCTGCGGGGAAGGAAACTGCCGGGGGAGACGCATCTAGAGTGCTTGTCCTCGCCGCAACCAATTTACCCTGGGCAATCGACGAAGCCGCCCGCCGGCGATTCGTCCGGCGGCAGTATATCCCATTACCCGAAGATGAGACGAGAAAAAAGCACTTGCAGAACCTTCTTGGACACCAAAAACACCATCTCGGTGATGGGGACATGGAGAGGCTAATCGAGCTCACGGATGGTTTGTCCCCTTCCCCACCCATCACACCCAATTCGAACTACCATTAACGTTATCATAGGCTTCTCCGGCTCAGACATAACCGCCCTGGCAAAAGATGCGGCAATGGGCCCGCTCAGAAGCCTCGGCGAAGCGCTGCTGCAAATGCAAATGGACGATATTAGACCGATCAAGTTCGAGGACTTTGAAGCGAGTCTTAAGTCGATAAGACCGAGTGTGAGCAAAGAGGGGTTGCAGATGTTTGAGGACTGGGCGAAGAGGTTTGGGGAGAGGGTTTAGTCTGGGTTTGTGGGAGCGACTGTATGGCTTCTTTTTTTCTCTTTTCTTTTCTTGTTTTTATTTTTTTATTTGCCCCGCTCCTGGTTTGGGTAGAGGGCGTAATTGGGTTGGGTCGACGGGGGGGAGGGGGGATTGTATGATATCGCATAAACCACAGCATCAGGGCATATGAACGGCGTTGGGGTCGTACTGTATAGGATTGAATTGAATTGAGCCGGGAATGTAGTTGTTCTCTCTCCCTTCCTTGTAACTTGTCAAATGCATAGTTCTCTAGAAAATATATTATACCCACACCCACGCCCACACACGTCTTGCCACTCAGCACTCATCCCAAAAC